>VZUI01092268.1:0-101755 GCA_013401135.1 Cettia cetti | reverse complement strand
CTTCCTTCCTTCCTTCCTTCCTTCCTTCCTTCCTTCCTTCCTTCCTTCCTTCCTTCCTTCCTTCCTTCTTTTTTTTTAACTCATTAGGCAACCTCACTTCAAAACTTCCAAGGAGAAAGATGAAAACATGTCAATTAATTAGGTATGCTGAAAATATCTCTTCATTTTGAAGCAACCGAACTGTCTGATACATTTCAAAACAAAACAACAAAAGCTGCTTTCAGTCACCTTTCTGCTCACTCTAAGATAGTGAATGTTGGCTATCACATATGCAGAAATGAAAGTTTTTACAGCTAATAAGACAACTCACTAAAAGTTAAAGTCCAGTTGGAGAGATATATAGTCATGGTTCTCTTGGCAATACTCAGAAATATTCAGAAATAAAAATAATAATATTCAGAAAATAGCAATAAATCTGTAAAAAAACCCTTATTTTTTATTATTTTCTAAACAGAGATTTTTTAAAAAATACTATTGAGTAAGAGTTCCAAGAGAATGAAGATGAAATTATACTGCAAATGAAGATGAAAGGATATTTATAACCTGATGTATAGTACAAAATTTGCTTTTCATGTTGCAAATTTTGAGTAGATTATGTTTTCAGAGAACTGGAAGAAGCTTTATGTTCTCAAAGTCTTCAAGTCCTCATGGAAACTTTAAAAAGCATGGTACCTGCTGAGTAGGCAACAAAGCAAGGCACAATCAGCCCAGGAGATTTCTAGAATGGTTTGATAACATTTTCCTGACTGATGTTGGAGGAGTCAAGAGAGGCTTTATCTGCTCCATCTAATGCTCACAAACACGGAAGAATCAGGATGAAAGATAGTAGTGGCTGCAGGTGATCAATTTCAGGAATCTAAGGGAAGAAAATCAAGGCAAAAAGTTGGATCGTAATCCTGGATTTCAGTAAAACAGAATTTGGTTTTTGGCATTACAAGATCTGCTTGTAAGAATCCCAAGAAAAGGAGTCTTGGAATGCAGTCATGGAACATAGTCATGGAATGCAGTCAGAGTTTTACAAATGCCAAAACCCACCTGGACTGAATCCAGCAATCAATCCAATCCTTCCCTGTAAAAGGAAACAAGAGTTTCTACAGATATATATCAGTAGGAAAAAGAAGAGCAGAGAAATCATGGGATGGTTGTAGGAGGTGGGGGGTGGAGAGCTGCTGAAAAGGATACGGAGAAGGCCGAGAACTCAATATCTTCTTCCATTTGTGTCTTTATGTGTAAGCCCTCAGAAAAGTGAGGTTTCTGAGACCTGTGGGAAAGTCTGGAGAAAAAAAGAATTACGCTTGGTGGAAAAGGATCTAGTTAGGGACCATTTAAACAAACTTGACACATATAAGTTGATGAGACTTGATGAGATGCACTTGCAAAGTATGGGGAAGCTGACTGATGTCATTGTGATGTCATTCTTGATAATCTTTGAAAGCTTATGTTGGCCCACAGAGATTCCTGAGATTTGGAAGAAAGAAAATGTCACTCCTCCCTTCATGAAGGGCAACAAAAGGAGAATGTAGAAAACCACAAGTTTGTCAGCCTCATCTCCATCTCTGTGAAAGAGATGAGAAAATCCTGGAAATTTTTCCAAGTATTGAGGTCAATAAAGTGCCTGATATTAGTCAGCATGTATCTGCAAAGGGGAAATCATCTTTGGCCAACATAATAGCCTTCTTCTAGCTTGATGAAAGAGGGAAGAACAGTGGATGTTATTTATTTTTACTTTAGCAAGGTTCTCAGTATTATTCCCCATAACAGCCTCACAGACAGACATATGAACAAGATCTGTGAAAAATAAGGTAAATTGAAAACTGGCTTACCTATCAGTAACAAGGGTTTTAATCAGTGCTAGCAAGTCCAGCACAAGCCAGTAACTCGAGAGCGGTACCCAAAGGGTCATATTATTCAATAATTTTGTTAACTATGTGTATGACAGAACAGTGTGCAAGTCTGAACATTGCACAAAGGAGGAATATTCAATAAAGTAAAAAATCTGTACTGACATTTCAAAGGACTTCAACAGGCTGGAGAGATGGAACAACAGGAAGGTCATTAAGCTGAAGAAAGGGAAAAGACAAGTCCTGCACCAGAGGATGAATAGGTCCATGTACCATCCCAGGCTGGGAGAAAACCAAGTAGAAAGCAGTTTTTCAGAGAAGAGCATGGGGGTTCTGGTGGACAGCAAACTGAACTTGAGCCAGCAGTGCGTCCTTTCAGCTAGGAAAAGCAACTTCTCCTTGACTTCATTAGGAAGAACACTGCCAGCAGGTCAGGGAGTGGAATCTTTCCCCTTATGGTGAAACACATCTCGAGTGCTGGGTCCAGTTCTGGTCTCCCCAGTATGACAGAGACAAAAACTTAATAGAATATGGTCCCTAGTTAATGGCCACAAAGATGATTAAGGGTTTGAGCATCCATCATATGGAGATAGACTGAGACATTCAGATGGAGAAGAGAAAACTTAGCAGAATCTGAATGGGGGGAAATGGAATTAGGCTCTCACTGGTAGCCAGTGAGAGGATAAGAGGCTATGAATACAAGCTGAAATGCAATAAATTACCTTTAAATGTGAGCAAAAATTCCTCACTGAAAGCATAATTGTACACTGAAGACAGAGGGACTAGGGAGTCTCCATCCCTGGACAAACTTCTCTAGTTGACTCTTCTTTGTACAGGGGCATTGTACTCCAGAAGCCCCTTCCACCTGAAGAAGGCCTTAGACTCAGCAATTCAAAACCTCAGTGATTCTGTCATATGATTCTTCTATAAGCCTACAGGCCAGTTTTACTTATGCCAAATTAGCATTTTTAAGATTGATGTTAATGCATAAAATTGCTTAGCACGTTTACATATCAGAAATTTCTGTTGATCTACCTGAGCCCAAACGGCCCAGCCTGTTAGTGTGGTTACAGTATAAAGAGAATGGTAATAGTTACTGTGTTAGGCTCCCTTTCGTTCCCTGGGCTTAACAGCCAGCAGTCTACTTGTGGGAAAATGTCATAAGACAATCTTTGGTATAAATCCATCATAAGTTGAACTCATACCTTCAAACCAAACCCCTACAGATTTGGTCTGTGGTGGTCAGTGTTGCCCAAGGAACACTAACTACAGATCCTTTACCAATTTTAATGTTTTCATACAATTTTCTCAGGTAAGTTTAATTTAACTTATCCTGTTTCTACCAAGCAAAATTCCTACAGTCACGACAACGAGGAAACTCTAAGATTTTGTCATTTTTTTAAAAACTTAGTACTAGATTTCCTAAGTATCTGGAAACACAATACATTGTGTGATGAGGAAAGAAAGGCATTCTCTTGGCTCTGAGAATTCTTGAAAGACAGATCCATGTATCCATACCAGTATACACTTCAGCATTCAGAAGAGCTAAGTTCAGTGATACAGAATGTCACTCCTTGAAGAAGAGAAAGGTAGAAGGGAAAGCAGATGTTTGTCCTCAAAACCATATGTGTTGTTTCCTTTCATTTATTTATATAGCTAGCATTTTTTTTTTGATTCCTGCAATTTTTCATTCCAGCAGTCATAGAAACATGGTGTTCTTGAATACAAGCAAGAGGAAGTATTTCTTTAATTTTGTTTAGAACTATATTTTATAGAAAAATTTTAATTATATCTGTAAAATCATAAACAAAATAGAATCACTATAGATTTCAGCAATGAGAGGCTTGTTGACCTAAGTGGGTTGATAAGACGAAGGAAGGAAAGGTTCCTGATGTTCATCTTAACCAATTTCTTAATCATAACTTGTACAAATTTTAACCAATCAAAATTCTCGTTCCACAGCTCATCCTGTGTATCTGTTAGCCAACTTGTTGGTTTTTTTCAAATTTCTAATTTAGCTGATTTAATATTTAAAGCATTATAAAAGGTATGTGAACATGATATTCGATTCCTATACCCCAACCATGCAGGGAAAATTCCAGGAAGATGAGTCAGTGTGATAGCACCTTTGGGTTGGTTTTATTATTTTTATTTTTTGATTACTCTATTGCTGCAGTGATTAGGATTTCAGGCAATGAGCTAAAACAATATATTACTAGACTGGCAGTCAATCAGATCACTATCACTTCAAACATCATTTAAGAAGATCTACATTTTTTTATTATTTATATAGCTCCATAGTTCATGGTGCTACATAGAACAAATCAAAGACAGATTCCCTGCCCCCTAAGAGCTTACAGTCTAGGCAAGTACAAGAACAACAGGAGAAGATAACACAGGCAGGGGACAGAGAGGGGTAGTAAATGAAAATAAAGACAATTAGATTACAGTCACATGAAAAGCTAATGTTTTTTATCTTGGCGGATACAAACTGGGGAGATGAGGCATTTGAGTAACTTTATTTTAAATTAGAACAAGATTTAAAGGAAGAAAATGGCTTTGAAAATAAATTTCATAGTGTCAGAGGTGCTTGTAGGAAGGTAGAGAGGCAAGACTGGAAGAGAACAGGACACTAGCATGTTTGAGGTTGGAAAGCAATGATCTTGTAAGAGAAGCCAACCTCAGCGACCCTTTGTTTTCCTATACACCCTTGAAATTCTGGCAGAAACACAATTGCTTCTGTACACCTAGTTCTGCATTAAATATTATATCCATACCTATTTGGGACTGTATTGGATAAAATCTTGATTCCTCTTAAGTAAGAGTTTTGACGCTTCTTTCAAAGGAGCACTTCAGTTATCATATTTTGTGTTTGTTGATGTATTTGGAGACTAAGTGAAGTGGTGTCTGAGGTACTTCACATTTTTCTAATATCCTTAATATGAAAAAACAATAAAACATAATTTTATAGCATAATGTTTTACCTCTTAGTATGATATTACCTCTGCTCGTGGTCCCTTTTCCCTGAAAATATTTTTATTTTGTAGAATATTTGGACATTTTTTCTTATTTGTGGCTTTGGATTTTGGCACAATATGTTTTTTCCCTCATAAACTATGTTTTAGCAATTCTGAAATGCTAACAAGTTAGTGTAGTAGGACTAAACTGTGTTATTTTGGGAGTTGTGAACACTCTATGGACAAAATCAGGAAAGATTAATGCACAGAGCTTCAAGTAATAATAAAATTAAAGAAAAGGTTATTTCAAATTTTACTGAATTCTTCAACTGAAAATTGAAACAGAAATTTCAGAAAGAAATATCACATGTAAAATCTGCCAGATACTCCCTGTGTATGTCTGTACTTACGTTTATATAAAAGGAGAATACCATTAAAAAAGCCTGCTGATGTCTATAATTGGACAAATCCTCATTTACTATAAAGCACCAGAGATCTCTTGATTACATCCAACCATTTGGTTCACAGCTTTCAGTATCAGTCCTTCACTAATAACATTTATCAACAACATAAAAGGGGTTTTGTCAGTTTTTTCTAGTTATCTATTGCTATACAACCATGCTGAGGTAACCTGACTATCTAAATGGTGTGTCTTCTGTGTCTTAAAGATTATGGATGTCTATTTTCATTGAAACAGACATGGTGGGGGGGGGGAAATTCTGTTCAATTTTTACCTCCAGTTGTCATCCACCAGGCAGCGCCATTTCACTGAGCTATAACTGCTTCAGAATTCTCTAGAGTGACATTTGAGGTCAGTCAGAGAAGCGCCCATCATCCTGTCCTGAGAAATCAGCAGACTAATTAAGCTGTTATATGAAACCTCATAAAGCAGTAATATATGGATTCCAAATTTTCATGGGCCAGATACTCTCTTGATTTTTGCTCGCAAGTCCCATCAATTTTAATGACAGTGTAGAAATTTATACAGCATGAGAATTTTGGAATAAGCCTTTCAAAACAAGGAATTTTTCTTCAGAATCAAGGAAAATTTTTTTGAAGCAGTGAAAAGAAAATTAATCTTTTGAAGAAATTGAAAGAAATTGAGCTTTTTCAAGTACAAAACTATCAGTAGTGTTTTCTACTCTTTTGGGGGTCAGATCTTTATAAGTCAATTTTCTGTAAATGTCTGAATACTGAAAGAATTACTAACACACAAAGTAACAACATGAGTTAGTGTATGATTGTTGAAAAAAACCCCATTACCCTACTATGAATCTGTGGAGCCATGCATTTCTAGTCTTGATCTTTCACACAAACCTCCAATTACTTTGCATATTTCCCTCAATAATGGAAGGCTGAAATTCTGACCAAAATCTTAATTAAGCCATGCTACCTCTGTGATAAAAGTTTTGTTCCTTGGAGAACTTTGACACAATAAAATCTTTGGGACATATTCTGCATTCACCCTTACTTCGGCTCATATAAAGCTTAATGAGAATTAGTCTTGTGCATCAAGGTGAGAATGAAATCCTGCTTATTTCAGCATCCTCAATGGAGAAAAGAATGGTGTGTTTGAATATAATACAGCATTTTATTACATGATTTTGCAAATTTTATTGTAAATCATCAATCAAACGCAATACCCATTTTTTTCCATTCCAAGACATCATAATTAGGAGTTTTCATTCTGTTATATGACAGTTACTCTTTTCCCCTTTGTGTTTTAAAGAATTAACTTAAATATAAATTATGTAAGTATACTCATTTCCAGAAAAATTGCTTAAAGTGTTTTTATCTTCTTTATACTTCAGACAAAGATAACCTGTTCTTCGTTATCACATAAATGGGGATGAAACTCACAAATATAAGAGAATTTGCTTTCTCAGTCCCTGCTCACAATGTAAATGGCCAGCTCAATCTCTATGAAGATTTATGATAACTGGGTAGTAGACACAAACCTCCCATTTACCCCCAAATTTTGTGATATAATTTCCATAGTTTGGATGATATATCGTATTTCTGTGTCATAAAGATGATGATAAGATTAAATTAACTGCAAGTAAACAACCGGTCTCTTTACTCACCAAAGACTTACTGTCTGTGACCATTTTAATGTTTTTGGAGGGTTTTCCTAATTAGTCAAATTAATTTTTTTCCATGTAAAAACCATCTCCATAATATTTTTTGGTTGACATAACATTCTTATGTAGTCCATACTATACATTTCTTGTTGAGATACAAATAAATTTACAATAGACAGAGATGCAAGATTCAGCATCTGTAGGGCAATATTTCAAAATTTTGTGTCCAGGAACTCACCACAGTCAGGACATGTAAGTTAGCTTTGAAGTGGCTAAGAGCCAAATCCTGCAAATATTATCACAATATACTGTAATGGCTTCTGTCAGAAATCCCAGCAAACACTCTTGTCACAAATTCAGTGGCAAGATCATCAGGATAGGGCACTAGGCTGAAGCTAAGTACCAGTACTGACACAAAGTTCTGCACATATGTTGCTCAAATCACACAGCAAAACCAAACCAACTAAAACTGACATAAATTTAATGCTTTCTTTTTTTCTCTTTTTTTTTTTTTTAGTTTTTTTAAAATTTTGTGCATTGGATTCAAAAAGCAAACTGAGTGCATATTAACTTCTATCACAATGTGTTCA
This sequence comes from Cettia cetti, assembly GCA_013401135.1. Lineage (NCBI taxonomy): Eukaryota > Metazoa > Chordata > Aves > Passeriformes > Sylviidae > Cettia > Cettia cetti. The sequence goes on along the minus strand of VZUI01092268.1, from coordinate 94,286 downwards.
AGAGGTCTGTGTCTTTTACCATTTACACACAATTGTTCATGACAGCATGTTATCAGCTTAGTGGAAACCAGGGGTGTAGCATGGTAAGCAGTGGTGGTAGTGCACCTATTTTTTTTATATTATATAACTTGAAAATATGTCTCTTCTAAGATTCCTTTTTCATGATAAAAATAGTTTTCACCAAACGTTGGTGGTGCGCACGCACTACCACTCATGCTTGGCATCACACCCCTGACGGAAACACATGTTCTTATTTTGTTGATAAAAAGTATTACAAAAATTTCCATACAAAAACTATTTTCATAGAAATCTTGCATTTCCACAAATAAACCTGAACATTTTTTTTTTTTTTTTTGGAAAAAAAAAAAACTGCTCAAGAATTTTGTTCATTTAGTACCGTGACTGTATTGAAAAATGCAGTCCTCCTTTAAGATCTTGACATTCACTTCTTTTAGGTGACCCATCCCTCTTCCAACATTAGCGAGAATCGCACAGGCTCCGTTGAGTTCAATTAGTAGCGGGAACACGTGTTTCAAAACCCATTCAGGCTAAAGTGCGAGCCCTCTATGTGTGAAATACACCGCTTCCCACCCCCTCCCTCTTTTCACAATTATAGAAAAGAAAATTAATTGCTTATATCTAAAGGCTGTAAGATACATTCCTTTGTACTAAGGAAACTTTCATTCATCTAAAAATTGGGTCAAAATTCTGGAAATATTTTTGTCTTTTTTTAAATCAAAGTTCCAACCCAGCTAAATTCTTCTTTTTTTTGTAATTATTATTTATTTACTTAGTTCAGTGTCATAAACAGTCAAAAAAAAAAAAAAAAGCAGGTGAGCATCATCATATTTATTCTTCTATTCATGGGATTCATGTTTCTTCACTTTTAACATTTCTTCCATCCAGGAAGATCACATCGCTTTGTCCAGATGGTAGTTTCAGTCTACCAGCAGTTACCAACTTTTCTGTGCTGGGAAATTCAGAAGAGCATATGGTTTCTTGTTCCGCTACAGTTCTGAGACATTACTTTTACTAGACTCCTTCGGTGGTTTGTGTCATCTTGGGCATTTATTCTCCCTTTTCTGGCGACCGTTGAACTTCAAAAGGAACCTGTAACTTCTCACTGAGACTGCATTTGAAACCAGCCACAAAACTCACATGGAACATTCATTCATTTAGAATGGTGGAAACCCATGACAAACAGCGTAACCCTGCATAACTTGGTTGATCCATGATGCTTGTGATTCGAGTCTGGCCATTGCAACTGCTGAGATCACAGAGTCTCTAGTTCATAGACACAGCGGCATGAGGTAACTCATTTTATTTTGCACTTGTTGCATATTTCCACAGGAAACATTCTTGCAAGGTTGTTTGGAAAAAAGACGACAGTTTGTGCTTGGGGTATTTGGCTTCCCAGCTCTATGCCATGGTTTCTTTACCTGGCAACCTTCTGTCGTTAAATGTGTGCATGTTGATAACTTCTTCTGTTTTCACAATAACAGGGGCCTGTGGCTTGTGTTTTAATCGACGCTGACACTTCAGAGACATCCTTAGCTCCTCTACCATGGCACTACAGAAGGACCTCTACAGAAGGAAATAGAGGAACAAGAGAAAAAAAAAAAAAAAACAGCTGTAAGAAATTACTAACTGCAATGTCTAGAGGCAGATTCACTGTACTGAAACAGCCTTGTCAGTCTTTGCTTTGTCTCAGTCTGAACATCAAAGCAAATTGCTGGCCTTATTATATGCATCACATAATAATTAAAATTACTTATCAAACTGTGATGACTCAGTTTAAAAATCATCTTGCCTGTAAAATTGTTTTTCTGGCAGGTACTGAGTCCAGATGCATATGTTACATAAAACTACTTCAAGCAGATTTTCTGTTAATTTACAGTACAGTATATGAATGTAACATGTATGTTAGGCGATCAGTAGAATCTCCTTAGGGATATTTCAAAATAATAATTCCATTTCTATGCGACTTAAGTAAAGTTCTAAAAAAGACATTGAGTTTTAATATAGCAGGTTTACCTGAATTCATGCTTAAATACTGTTAAAATCCAGATCCGTTACAGAAAACTGATATTTACTCCATTTTTTTTAATATTTTCCTTATATAAACATTTTTGCACTATTGATTACCATGTAACGGAGTATGTGTTTGCAAAAACAAACAAACAAAAAAAAAACCCCTGCAATTCACTTTTGTTGATCTTAACGAAAAAAAATTTTAAAAAAGTTTATTAACATGTTTCCAACAAATCCTCAAAGCCCTTTTTCCAGTTTGCAGTACAAGCAATTTGAAAAGTAAAATAAAATGTCCCTATTCCCTCAGTCTGACTGAATTCTCAACTTCATAATAGTGTGCTGAGCAATTAGCCTTCTTTCAGTATGAAAATTGAAGTATCAAATGACATATGGTAGTAAGGAAAAAAATCTCACTTTTGGGCTCTGCGTCATAGTTTAGCTTAAATGTTTTCCAGCTAATGGATGAATGTACTAACTAAATAATAATTCTCAGAAGCTGAGATGTTAAGCCAAGCCTCTGAGAATTGCTCTCAGCCAAAGCAAATTTGAGGTGTGGTCTAACCCCTTGTATTCTTCTCTTTTAATAATTAATCTCCAGGCCAGAGAGATGATCAGGAAAAAAAGGCAAATGAAAAACAAACAAACAACCTATCAAACAAGATCCAAAAAAGTCAAAGCACCACAGAATCACTATAACAATCTTGTGACAAAACAAAATTTTTTGATTTTGTTTATTTAGTGATAGTCAATATATAATTGTCTCATTTGGCTTTCAAATAAAAACATTGCTCTATTTCTGAACTGTTATATCTTTGTTATTCATACAAACCTGCATTTTGGAGATTAGATCCAGATAATATTTAAGAATTTCACCCTTCCTAGTTCACTGGGAACCTAGATTGAAGTTGCATTCATAAAAGTCTGCATTCAGCTTCCAGCCTCCAGGGTTGAAAGCACTCTAAGCAGTAAAGCACTCAGCTTTCCCCATTAAATTTTACAGCTTTGTCATTTGGCAACAGTAGAAATTCTGTGAAACACAGTGGTGCTTGGCTTAGTCATGGATCCTATTATAATTCTCATTCCAGTTCTCCCTGCATGGTTATTAATCCAATAGGTATGCTCTGAAAGGACCTAACAAACCAAGTTCCTTAAAAAATGTGGCAACTGCTAAAGAAGAGTAAGTGGCAGATATCCTTTTATTCAGTGCATCCAGCCATCAGCTGGAGCATTAGAGCCCAACATGAGTCACATTTAAGAGCGTCAATATAACAGCATCTTCTGCCAGAGAGATTTAAGCTTGTGTCTCAGTAAACAGTTATAACGTACAGGTAAAGTCACTTTCAGTTGATGCCTACTGATCCTGTTCCACTTGGCACAATAGCAGTTAACAGAGGAATAGAGAGAGAAAGGGAACCAGGGAAAACATGAGCTGTTTTGTAGATTAGGGATGAGAGCACACAGCAGCAGAGGAAGGGCTTCAGTAGTAGTACCTGTTTCACTGAGAACTCAATAGTTTTACATAAAATTATGTTTTGCGCAGAAGAGTGCAAACATGAGTTGTCAATCAAGAATTAGAACTGAACATGAATCCAACCAATCCTGAACAAATGTCCTCTTCCATAATCCTTTGCACGAATAAAGAAATGGGCAGGTGGGAAGTGAAGGAAAAAGTAATCTTGCTCTGGGTGTGATACACTTCCTTTGAAGCATTTATTTCTCTTGCTGAGTTTGAAATAAAGGAATAATTCCAACTCAGCTTACAACAGAAATGATTTTACCACCTACAACTAAGAGAAGCCTAAGTTGTGGATCCAAAGGAGAAGAAGGTATATTTCTCTGGTTTAGACTCAAGTACATGTCCTTCAGAGGCAAAAGTTTGGCATTTCTGGTTGAAGTGAGCTCTGCAATGTGCAATAGGTTGACATCCAAGACAGCTCTCTTTGTGTAAATGAGGTGGCTAAAATTCCTAATTTAATGGTCTGAGTGTAAGATGTCAGATCCTCCTGCATAAGATATCTTTGCTGAGTATTGTGTAGAAAGTAAAACCCTGCACCTCCTTATCCTGCTATACTTTGAGAAAAAATATTCGATCCTCTTAGACTTTCCCTTCTTTCTAATTAAGTGCTGTTGCTTAACATCAAAACTGCAATTATGATTATGAAATTGAAATTAACCCTGAAATATTTTAAAAGGACAAGATTTAATTTAGTATTCCCTGATGCCTTACGGGCTAAATTGTTAAGGCTTGAAGACCTTGGCATTTCCACTATGCGAACCTAGCATATAACTCAGGAATTTCATAGGGAATCCATTAGGTAAATGATGCAGCTCAGCACTACACCGCTTGTAGTCATTATATGGCTGTCACCTCAGGAATTAAAGACCTAGCTAAAATATTATAAGGAACAAAATCCTTCTAAATTTTAAAATGATGCATTAGCTCCTAAAGCTTTCAAGATTATGTCCCTTGTTTTTGTTGGGTTTTTTTTGTTTTGTTTTGGGTTTTTTTGTTTTTTTGGGTTTTTTTTGCCAAGACATCTAAGAAGAGTATCAAAGTAGAACAAGTCCTTTTCAGGAAGAATCAATCCACCAAAACTTTTGCAAAAATCTGCAAAGTATATAATTTTTTAGGTAATATTAGTAGGAAATGGATTACATCCAACATCCAAGAGGTGAGAAGATACATGTCAACATTCTGAAATACCCTGAAACTGAGATCTCAAGAAACTTGCCAACACCTTTCATCTGAGAATTTTACCTGGTTATGAAAAACTCATTAAAAGAGAAATGCTTGAATGACTGACATTCTTAATAAAGCAGATACCACAACTTTGAGAGAGTCATTTTATATAAAATATTCTTCCATTCTATGTTTTCAAATTATTTTTTATAAATTGTTTATATGATCTTGTATGCACATATGGTAATGAAAATATTGTTTCTGGTTAAGAGTGTTGTTACATATCTTCTGTTTGTTCGCTTGTTTCAAGTTTCACTCTCTGAAATAGTCACGCATTTTAAAAATATTATTTCAAGGCTATGTAAGAATTTATGATCCAGATCTTTTTTCTTCACGTTTTATCTGAGAAATATAAGGTAGAGTCTTCACACATTAAAAAACTCATATACAATAAATTTTAGAAAGGATTTATGGTTTACTTTTTAATTGAAATTAATTCTTTTTTTGTCTGATTTCAATTCCAATCTCTGTACTCTCCATTTTCTATACCATTAAACTTTGTGTTCTTTCACTGTTAGGATACACTTTTTGGAATAATAAAACACGAAACAAGAAGCAGCTCTAGGTTGTTTTGAGTTTTTTTGTGACAGACAAAAGATGTTTTCAGATATGATTTTAGAAAAGATAATCCAATGTCTTGATCCTGAATTCAATTGCTAGGGGAAAACAGCAAAATGTTTACAGAACTGAAAAGCCACATTTCAAAACTGTTGTCCATCACGGAATTGAGTTCTTTAGTATATATTACAAGACTCTCCACTTAATTCAAAGAAAATAACCTTTTGCTCCCAACTTACCTTCCACACTGCAGGCATGTTACAAGAACATCAGTTATTATCGATTTTTCACTAGCCCTTACAAAATCATAAGTTGTCTTCTTAAATGCTACCAGAAAGTAAACGCTACCTCCAAGTCATCTTAGATACAATCAAACGCTAGAAGAATTTAAGGACAGCATACAGCCCTCTAAACCATAGTGCACATAAGTACATCTGTTTTGTTGCAGCATATCATAATAAAACATTACAAAAAAAAGTGTACAAAATATAATTTTAATCAGAACTGTAGTCCTTAGACTTCTAACACAAAACAGTTTTGAAAAAGGTTTGTCTCCTTAAGATGAATAAAGAAGTAACTGACACCTCTGATATTCTTTGCCACAGTTGACATCTCACAAGTCATGGAGAGTCAAGATGAGAATTTTGCAAAATGTTACCACTGTTTACAAGCTAATTAGACAGCTTGTGTATGGCTTTACTCCATGAGAAAAAAAATATTTTTGCACATGTGTTAATATGAAAAGTAGATAATACACCACTTTCATTATTTTGCTTTATAGGAATTTAGAAAGGTAATTAGAACTCATAAGAGCATTTGTTAGACATAATTATGAGACTATCACCATAGATTTTTCTTTTCACAGCCTAAAAAGAGCAACAGGAAGAGAGAACAGCATGCCTGCACCACTCTAAACATTCTGATTTAAGTGATTAATAGTCAGTGTGTTTTAAATAAAAAAAAATCTCCAGTCGCTGGTTTATATTTTTCCCTTGTTTGATGCAGATAAAATAAAGCTGGCTGTCAACATTCAATAGAAGGATTTCAGATTTACTGAGATGCTCATTGCTTCCAGTCTTATCTGTCAGACATTATTTGAAGGTTTGTTTAATTTTCTTAAAGCATTAATGGCAGTAATCCTGTATCGTCTTGCATTATGGGTCATTGTTCTAGCATCGAGGAGGATATATCAATCAAACTGCTTTTTGCCTCAAAGTTAGCTGACAGTGAATGTACAGTCCTATCCTGACTCCCCCCTAATCAGTTTCTGATTCCTATGCCACTCGTTCAGGCATTTTAAATATGTATATGGAAAACCTGCCAATTTTAAACCTTCTAGACAGAAGAACAAATCCTATCAAAACACTGGCTTAGGTTCACAAAGAGATGAATAGTTAAAGAGAAAATAACCTCAGAAAAAGTGAAATCATAGATCACAGTAGTTGAAGTACAAGCAATTCAAAGTTGAAGCGTACTTGTAATGATCAGATTTTTAGGTTATTTACTTGTATATCTATTCTTAAACAGGACTGTAGATTGAAGGTTGCACATATATATGTGCATATTATACATATATATATATATGAATAATATCATTACATTAAACTTTTTTTCCACTGACTTTTCTGATGCAGTACAGTTTCAATGCATAATGCATGAGTACACTTCAGACTAAATTCACACCAATTACCTGAACATATCAACAGTATATTCTCAGCTTTACATTAAGCAATTAATTGGGGTTTTGGTAGAAATAGAACAAGAAAGTATTTTAGGAAGTTATTTTCAGACCAAAACATATGTCACTTGTATGAAACAGAAATTTCACTGCCCACTCAAATGAAGACAATAACATCAAGCAAAATGAAAATTTTAATTACACACAGATAAAACTTTATCTTCACTGTAGTATCTAGAAAGTCACCACCAGTAGAGTCGTTACAGACACCTTGATGAAGAATGAGGTGCTTTACCCTGTACCTGAATGCTGGTTGTTTCAAGGACTTTTGTAGATATTTGATGGAGAGGATCAACAAAAGTCTGATGGCACTGACCCTTCCTATAACAAAACAACATTGACAAAATTTTCTGCAGGCTGAAGTGCTCACTGAGTTTTAGAGTTATGAGATGAACTTAGACGACATACAGTACCTCACTGCAGGCCACTTCTTGGGTTTATTACAAGTGTCTCCCAGGTGGACAATAAAATTTCAGCTTGCCTTAAATAAATTATCAAGTGGTGTAAAAAAAAAACCCCAGTTTTGAACAAACAAAAATGAACAAACAAAAAAAACCCTACCAAAAACCAATTCAGCCACTCTCAAATTCTAAAATTTATTTCCTAACAGAGCAAAATGCACTCTGGTGAATGACAGAGACTTCCAGGAAATCAACACTTGAGTTCATTTAAAGTCTTCTGAAACTACTTTCCTTGCTTTCAGCCTGACAGCTACCCTTCCTCCTGTGGTTGATGGGGAACTTCTGTTAGTGCAGAAAGCTTTTTTCAAAGTGTTTTTTTTTTAGTTCTGCCAGCAGCCTTTCTGGCCATCACACTGACCATGATGTTTTTCTGACTCACCTGTGGACCTAGGCTGGGGCAGAAGGGATTGCACTTGTGTGGTTCCACTCTTTCCTCTCAGAGAAATCCCAGAGGATGGCATAGGGCAATTGCTCATCAGCCCCGAGGGCTCTCTCTCATGCAGGATTCCACAAGGTTTCATCCTGTCATCTCTCCTTTCAACATGTATATGAGGCCACTGAGGAGATAATGAAATAATTTGGGCTGTGGTGTCATCGACACACAGAGGATACACAGTCCTACTCTATTGTCAGACCAGGATGGTGCAGTCATCTTGAGCTTCCAGTGCCTGGCTGAAGAAGGGGGGTGATGGCAATTTAATCCCAGGGAGACAGGTGCTGTGTTGGACAGGTAAAGGCAAGCACTCAGAAGATATCTTCTATCCTCATTTTCCATTCAACCTCTTCTGGAAGAGGCTGACAGTCTCACTTTTCTATAGTCTGGGTCTGTGTTTTCAAGCTCAGAGTGGCAATAAGTGCTATTTGTGATTGGCGTTTCAGTCAGAGGCAATAATTTCCACTCATGTAAACCTTGTCACACCAGTCCAGATCTTCTTTCAGAACATGGTACTGTTGTCTCATGTCCCTGGACATGACTGGAAGGTGTTTAACAAGGACTGAGAGAAATTCATAGTACTTGAGCCATGTATCTGTCACTGAGAAAACAAATATCAGAAAATGTGGCACTGCCTAACCAGTTTAGAACAACAACCATTGCAATGTTAATGGGTGTGGTTTTGGCAATCACATCTGTGCAGATATTTCTCTGCCTTTCAGCACAGGTGTTCCTGGTTGTACTGAGTCAATCCCCTGAGATCTTGCATTCTCAGCCACAGGATGTGAAGGTTCATCTGCCTATTGAATCATCATTGATCCTACTTCTAAATTCACTCTTTTTGTCCAAGAAATGTCAGGTTTGTTGATCACCAGGCATGGTGAAAGGAAGCGATGATATGTAATTAATGCTTTGTAGTACCATTCTATCTGGATTTAAAGGCTTTGTATAACATAATTTGAAAATAAATTGTTGAATTTACAGAAATGTTTTAGAAAACAAATATAACCACTCTTACCTGAATTCTAAACAGCTTTTTTTTCAAAATTTGCTCAGATTAAGTCGTCTGTACTTTAATCACTGTAAAAGTTTATACTAATTTTATAGTTCAGTGTGATAGTACGAACTTAATGAGAAATTTGGCATGGCCTCAAATCATATTGAACAGGGAGAGACTATTAGTATTAACTTAATGCCAAACAGTTTTTCTACTGTTTGGGAACACTGTTATATTGCAGTACATAATATAAAAGGTTTAGCACCCATTTCACTACAATTACAGGGTTTCATCTGACAGTCAAGCACATTTTCTCAATCTAAAAGGTAGTAGGAAGTGCTTTTTATTTTGCTGACCTATACAAAAGTCAAAGTAAATAAATCAGCTGAACTAAACTGTATGTGCTACTACATTTAACTGTAGCATAGCTGATCAATTAAAAATTGAAAGTCTAATGATTTACATTAAAATATTATATGCTAAAGTAATATTTAGATGGAGACAATGAAAAATTATTAGAAAGATATGAATGCTTTCTGATCTGACATTTTTTCCATTGGAATGAAAAAAAATATTTTTATCAGAGGAGAAATTAATCATATAATGTGTTTCTTCTTTCTACTGAGTGAAAGTGAACCATATTTGCTATAAAGTAAACAACATGTAGGGGTTTCCAAATTTTTTTAATCCAACTTAAAATTCTTGTCAGACTTAAAATATTCCATAACTCAGACCTATAATTTAAGCTCTGATCTTCAACTGAATGAATATGGAACTACAGTGAATTTTCTGTGCTTGTGTACTTTTGTATTTATGTAATAGTCAATTTTACATACACTCCTATATTTTCAGTTTTTTGAAAGACACAATTAAGACATTAAAAATACCTCAGAAAAAAGGTCCATTATCAAACAGATACTAGTTGAGCTGCAATCAAATAATCAAAATAGAGTTCTTGGGTTTAGTATTTTATTGTTTGCAAATTACTTTAAAATGCCACAGTTGATAACTTGGTTTTTTCCACTTTTTTTTTTTTTTTTTTTTTTTTTTTTTTTTTTTTTTTTTTTTTTTTTTTTCTGTTAAAGGAGGTGTGGATTGGATTTTGGTTTGGGGGAGGATTGTTTTGATTTGTTGGGTTTTGTAACAATTCCTCCCCTTAGAAAATATTCTCTAATATATACGTACATGATTTCCAAGAGGGCATTTAATTAAAATTAATACCTGAAATTCTCATAATCTCTACACTTACACACACACAAATTAACCATACAGGTTTATACATACTCATACAGTGCTCAGGGGACTACAGGATGATAGAAGTTCCCAATTTTCCAATGGCATATCTGCAGAATGCAGTGTGCTAAGGTTGGAAAAACATTTTCTTCTATGACCTGCCCCAGTTGCTGCTTTCCCCAGACAAAATTATAATTTATGAGGTTAATCCATTAAAAAATATGACACAAAAATACAGACTACATCACTGACTATAGATTGTATAAAAGTTACTTGGGATATAAATCCCAAAGCTTTTACTTCAATTTACCAAGAGTTCTTTTGTTTCTTGTAGCCTGAGGAACAGTCTTTTCAACTTTAAAAATCTTTTGAACTTCTCTCCCCCTGGAAAAAAATCACTAGGCTGAGATTTACTTTGTTATTGTTCCAAAACTATTATAAATTACTGTCCCACATTCAAAGGCTTTTAATATTAAACTATTAGGAATATTTTTGAATTCCAGAAAAACTGACATAACTGCTTTTTTTTTTTTTTTTTTTTGAGGAAGAAAAGTACTTTACTGAAAACTAATTTAGTAAAATTTGGAAAAATAACCCAAACCACCACACCATGAAATACTATGATAAAATAAGAAGGATCCTAAAACCTTTTCATTTTTTTCATGTGAAACTATTGAAATTTGGTTTTGCACTGCTGGTGAGATAACAATTAAAACAAAGATTAAAATACTGACTTTCTACACATTCTGCTGACAAAGAAGCGTCACAATATTTCAGTAAACGTTAACTTCTTTCTGTGAGTCCTTTCCACACAGGACAAGCTATATATTTGCATTTTGCTGACATGAATTCTAAAAAGAAGCATTGCAAGACATAATGAATGAAACTTATCCTAGTACAAATAGGAAAATAACTCTTGTTAGCATTTACACTGACTCCATGTAAACAAATTGAGAACAGTTAAATCATATTTGAGAGAAGAAAAATCAGTATGATATGTAACTGCATATGGTCACAGTGCAACAGCTGTTTCAGCCTATCAGCTCTGGGTCCCCCCCTTGCCTCTTGAAAAGGGTGGGGGACCACTGCATCAATAAAAATGGGTTTGCAGATAACTTCTCCAGCCAATGTCACCCTCTCCAAAGAAACCCTGACCAGGATAGGCACAAGGGTGACAACAAGCAATGGTCTATATATATGTGGCATTGCCTTCACCAATACTGTGAAATTCATCCTAATGTTTTCAGCAGTGCACATACAGTTTCTATCACACAGCTGACACTTTAGTGTCTAATCACTGTGTAAGGGTGGTATGAAAATGGAAATAATCTCAGAGAAAACTTAAAAAAATATGAACACAAAAAATCAGAGGAAAGGTAAATAAATTCTCAAACTGAGAATCATCAATATATTATGCTAAGTATTAATGGTCTTCAAGGTCAATGTCCTCCCTGGCATTTACAATAATAATATGAGCTATAGAAAAATAAATGTGTAAAATGGACATAAACCCATAATGCATTTATGCACATTAATTAAAAAAAAAAAAAAGAAGAAAGACATAGTAATTGTTTTAAATGGCTTCTGTTTCTAACCTTGCTTATTCACTGCCCTCTGAGTACCTGTTAAAATAAGGGAGCAGGTCATTCAGCAGCAAAAGCAATTATAAAATGCAAATGACTGAACATTTATTGTCAAGATTGGCTAGATAAAAAAGGTCTGATAATAACATGTTTCCAAGTAGATGACATAATTAGAAGTTTGTATCATAAACAATGGGAAATAGCACAAGCCTTTAGCATTTTCAGGAAGGCTGCAATTAAACAATAGGTAACCATTGTGACATAAATTTTACTAAAAAGTGACAATTAAATTTCTCTCTCAGAGATTAGAAGGCACCATCTTGTGGTTGCTTTGCAGGAATGTAGTCAAGATAACCTCGGACCTACCATTTCCTCCTACCCCTTCCTACTGCGCCAACTGGAATATCAACATTCTGCCATAGACAAGGATATGTGCTCTGCCATTCCCAGCACTTTCTCTGAAGGAAACAGTTAGACTATGCATTAGGCAAGACTAGAAGGGTTATCTAGTCCAAAAGACACTCCAGGTTATCACATTATTAAAACCTGTGTGTGAAGTAGAAAATTCAGAACTACTAGCAATCATAGCAAAACTATGCTTAATTTCTAATAGGTTTAAGATCAAATTGTACCATAACTAAAAGACTCTGCATCTCATTAAAGCTGCATGAATTTTTGAGCCAGTTAGGATCTGAAAGTCTTGTTCCTGCTATCCTTACATTATAAAAACATGTTTTGAGCATTTTGCTGAAAGTGTTTTAAATTATTGTATTCAATTCATTTCAGGCAAGAGTCATCCAGATAAATCTGTGCCATCTCCAAAGACATAGCCTCATATACAGGTCAGAGCTCAGCATCCAGAATTTCTTGTTCCATGGAATCTGCAGTTGTAAGTAAAACACTGCTATATGTAACGTGTATATTCCTAACTACTGATCTCTTCTTTGGGCCCAGTTCTGCCAGGTTCTCAGTCATTGTGCCTTGTGAGATAAATATCCACACTGGTCTTTCTCAACTCAATTGTGCAGCAGAGCAGTGAATTATTTAACATGGAAAATTCAATAGCTTTTGTCTTCCCTGTAAAAGTATGTGAAACATAAACAAGTATTAATGCACTTATTGTTTTTATTGCTTTTATAATAAATTATAAATTAGTAACTATTTCAGAAATGTTAATTTATTGATGTTTATGTTATGATTTGATTGTATAATTCCAGAAATACCCTGTTGGCCTTACTGTTTCCATACAAGTTGAGGCTTAATCTAGTATTTTTTATTATAGGAAGTGTATGACCTCATGTCTTAACAAATAGTTAACGTATGTGTCTCCTTTCACGTTACTTGAAGTACTTAATGGTTCAAAATTAATAAAACTTACATCTGCTATTTTTACACAAGCATATCTAGTTCCATCCTGCTGAAGGCTCAACGAATTTTGAATGGCTAGAAATGATAGCAGAATTTACTCCATATATAGCTGTCTTCACATTCATAATTTCTGGATTTTCTGGAAAATAGTAATTTAGGATACTTATTTTTCAAGCAAGCTAGCTTTAGTGAGTGCCAGTGACTGGCAGTCTAACTGTGATAATATCCAGGCTTATCTTTGCTTTTGAAAGGTGTCAATAGAAGAGGAATTTCTCTCTGTCTGGAAAGTGTTGTGGTGGCATAAAATCATCTGTTTCACAGAAAGTCTCAGGAGTGCCATATGTTTCCTTCGGACTTTTAAGCATATCAGGGGCATGGATGTTTTGAGCCATCATTCCTTACGAGAATCAACATTTTTTGTTTTAGCAAATAACACATTTTATCTGCTTTTTTTCTGAGCTTAATTCCTTTCAAGATTAACTCCTCCAAACAGTTCACACCAGACAATATCTCTATTTATGTTTAAGCTCCAAGAGCAGGGTGACATAAAAAATTCTAAAACTCCATATCTATGTTATACAATTTCAATCTGCATTACCTTTCTGCTGGAAGTACAACTGAATATTATGTACACATTAAAATGCAAACATTCGTGCACACTTATATCTCAGGATGCTCCATATACTCAGCAACTGAAGTTATCTGATTAATTTTGTTTCCTTTGCTCTTAATATGACCTTTTGATCTTCCTAAGGGGTGAAACCACAAATGTTATCAAATGTTACCAAAAATAGGTGCCTCCTCTCTCCCATGGGATATCCAAAGCAGCATTATTTGCTGCTGTTTACTCATCTGAGCCGGGACTCGTAAAGACTGGAGAAAAATGACAGGATTTCTCATCTCACCCTAAGCTGCTGTAGCTCCTTCTCCTAGGCAAAGAGTATCTGCTACACTTGAAGAGGTTGAAAGAAAAGATTTTCTGAAAGTCTTTGGGTGCTGCAAGAGGAGTGGGTGAGGGGGTGTTGGGATAGGCCATGTGTAGAGATACGACCATCATCTTCTTCTTCAGTTCATTCCATAAATATAACTGCAGTGAAATTTCAATGGTCTGCTGATAACCAGGCTATGTGGGAGGAGATGGAAGGTAAGTGATTGGAGGCGAGGAGGAGAGAAAGGAGAGAAGCCTGACTCAGCTCAGCTCAGCTGCTTCAGATTTATTCCTAACTTTTTTTAGTATCTAAATACTTGATGATGAAACATTTCTGGTACAAATGCTGTTGAAGGGTCACATTCCTCAAGTCATTGCTATCTCTGTCCAACACTAATAAACAAACAAGTGGAAAAAAGTAAACACAAAAGAAAAATAAAAACAAAAAAAAACCCCAAACCAACAAACATAAGCAAATTCTTTCCCCCTCCCCAAAGAACTAAAGGACTTAAGGAAACAAATCCTTAAGTAGAAAGTTTCTGTTTGTTTCCTCTCACAACTTCCAACATGCGCTATTGTCACATATGTATTTACATCCTGTAAAATATTGAACTCATGTAACAAAATTATTATCAAAGCAGTGCTATTTTTCTACTTGACTGCTTGCTTAAACTCCAGAAAATCTAAACAAAATTTTACTGATGTTCATATGAGATCCATATCCATTTTGAGAATGGATAAAAATTATTGATATTTACATGGGTTTCTTAAGCAACCAGTATATTTTTCCTTACAAATTCAATTCAGAAAGATAACATTCCAATACTATGTTAACAGAAGGCATTAGCCTGAAGTACTGTAAAGAAGAGGACCTAAAGAGTCCTTTAACAATTAAATGAATGTACCCATGTTCAAACAGTGTTAAGGACCTTGAAACCTCACACTGCCTTAGTGTGTGTTAGAAAAAAAATTCTTTACAATATATAACAGGAAATTTGAGTACCAAAAAATTACCTCAAAAGAAGTGAAAACAAATAGTAAATTTTCTGAGTAATGATTCAAGTTACAAAAGCTCACTAGCATCATCTGGAAAAATACGAATATAAATATAGCTTTTGGATTTACTACTGATTTTATTAAATTACATTTCTAAACATAAATTTAAAAATTGTCATAGGTCACAATCTCCTCAAAAGTAAAAGAGAAAACAAAAAAGAAGACCTAGCAAAATCCAACAGTTTATCTCAACGTTTAAAATTCAGATTTTGCCACAGCAATAAATATACTATTTTATTTTAGGTTTAGACATGGGCACATACATATGGAAAGATTTATTTAATTATTATGCAAAAAATTGATAATTTCAGCTACAAAATTTTCAATATATTACTAGTCTTAGCACAATTACAGTATTCTGGTTGTATAAATTGCAAGTACACAAGTTAACAATAAGATCTTTAAAACTGGATCGGTTTGAAATTACAGGACATCATATCAGTAGTAAACCCACAAAAAACCCCATCATGTTGATGTAATGTTTTCCAGATGTTACCAGGACAACTTTGCAAGTATAAACTCCTATAAAGAACATTTATATAGAGACATTTTAAGATTTTGAGCTACAGACAGTTTGTCTTTTGAAAATCAGAATTATCTGTAGAAGATTAATTTGTTTCCCATTACAGTTTCAGATTTCTTCTTCATCCATAAAATTAACTGCAGTGAACTTCCAGGAGTAAAAAGCTGTCTTTTTTCAGGCTTGAATAAGAGGAGAAATAGTCACTTGTCCTGAAATCTGGCTACAATTAAACACATTGAAGAAAAATTAAAAGCTGTAAATGTAAAGCTTTGGGTATTTTGCTGTCATCCTTTGTTATAAAAATGCTTTACTATAAGAATAAACAATAAGTATGCATCACCTACATTTAACTAAACATGACAAAATGTTTAAAATATTATTTAAAAAGACCATAAATATAAAACAAACAGGTAATGACAATATTTACCTTTTCCAATTGGGCATTTTTTTTTGATTTATACAAAAACTCCCCAACTGCCACAAAGACAGAAAGCACCAATCCTGCTGCCAGCACGATGAAGATTCCTCCAATATTCTGAACTCCCAAAGCACTGGCCTCTTTACTTTCCTCTTCTGGGCAACCATTGCCTCTCCACCATTTCTCTTTCATCATGTGGAGCTTGCCTTCTTCCTGCAGCTGAAGAATTGCTATAGTGATCTTGTCTCTATATGGAGAACCTGAAGAGACCACAGGGAATAAATATCACATGGGATATATTACATGAAATGTTAGTTATTCTGAATAAGAAAAAGTATTATCTCATGAAAAACAATATCTTTAACAGCTGTAATATTAATCCAAAAAAAGCCATTTACTTCTCGACACAATCATGCTGGTCACATAAACACAAACCTCTTGTTCACAGAAATATATATCCAGAAAACTTGATCCAGCTGGTGTTGCCAGTAAGCCAGGCCACTTGATGCAAAAATTCCTTTGAAATTTAGTCCCATCATCTCAAATATCTTCATGCCCAAATATTATATTTAGCCACACAGTATTCCTCTTTCAGTTTTTTTCAATATTTTCCCAAGAAGTTTTAAAATGGGTTTCAGTATATTTAGTCTAATATACACAAATCTATAGACTGTTGTTTCATAACTTGCTACTGTAAAGCTAATAAAGGTCAGATATTAAATTAACACTTTATCCTGTTACGTTATTAAAAGAGGGAAAAACAATTCAAGACCAACCCACAAAAGTCTTTATTTGATAGATTGTCATGCACTTAAAACACCTTTCAACATGCACTTACTTATTAACAGTACCAGGTAGCAAGAAATTCAGAAGGATAAGATTCAGTATGTTTGTATATCAGGGATGTAAATTCTCATATTTTAATGCATTTTTTTCTCATAATTCATTACTTTAAAATGACATGATAATTTTGTAGCATTTGAACATTTAGTAGTTCAAAGGCTGGTTTAATATCTTTGTATGTAATCTCTTCTCTTTTTCTTTATATTGTGTGTAAAGGATTTTCAATGAGTATTTTAAAAAATACATTGATAATTGAATAATGACAATGAAGAAAGCTTTTATTTTCTGAATGTTGGAGAGTAAATCATGTCAGTTAGAACTGCTTTCTGTGTTAAGACTTGTGCAATGTTTTAGTAGTGTACAAAGTCATCATTTTCCTTGTCCTTATGCAAAAAAAGGAACAAAAGTATCTTCATTTAAGTAGTTAAGAAATCTCAGGAAAGGAAGCAAAAGAGCAAGATGAAAAGGCACGGCTTTCCCTCTTTCAGTTGATATGAATGCAATTCTAGAATGTATCCCTTCTCCTTTTCTTTCTATCATCATAATGCCACTTACTGGCTACTGTTTTTAGGGTTTCTTTCAGCTGAGTAATAAAATGCATTTTCATTAACTTTTTACCTTTAAAAAAATCCTCTGTATCTGATACAGAGATACTGCCTCTTTAACTGTATAATATACTGTGATCAGCTGTGAAGGAGCTGAAGAAATGCATGGATAAGATGTTTTATAGTCTTAAAACTGTTGGAAAACATGCATACTTTTTAAAAAATTTCTTTTAACTTATTTTATATTTCTTCAAATTCTTTTTACATATCTAGAACTTATCCTGAGAAGTAAGGTTATAACAAAGAGCTGCTGTGCCAGTATAGAACATAGGACTGATAATTACAAAATACAAAAGGACCTTTTCCTTTATTCAAGGTCCAATGGTGTTGAGCGCCATCCTCAGAGTACTCAAATACTAAGTACTTGTGCATTTATCATATATGTTTGGAAAAGGATGATGTTTTGTGCTAGGAGGTAAACTGTGTCTGCACTGGACCATACAGGAAGCACAAAGAAAGGAAAACAAATTATTTTCTACTCTCTTGTGCATTCAGGGGCCTAAGTCACATAATTTCAGACCATCCTGATTATGCTAGAATTCTATAAACCCTTAACTTGACACGTTGCTTC
This sequence comes from Cettia cetti, assembly GCA_013401135.1. Lineage (NCBI taxonomy): Eukaryota > Metazoa > Chordata > Aves > Passeriformes > Sylviidae > Cettia > Cettia cetti. Next base: position 76,200 of record VZUI01092268.1, on the reverse strand, counting down.
AGTCAGATGGAAGACGGAAAGTGATTAGTCCACAAGAGCCTGGGGAAATATAAGTGCATTCTGTAATCTTTTGAGGATATTTTCAACATTACACTGCATATAAATATTTAACAACAACAACTTAAATAACATTAGATTCAGAGAAATAGTCTTGGACTCAGTTTAAGCTGTCTTCTGATCTGACAGGCTGCTTTCTAATTAAACTGATTTGCATTTTGTTTCCACACTCTCTATTGGTCTAAATATAGTGAGTACCATCTATTCTACATGTAATATTTATATTTACTGCGGATCAGATTTGTACACTTACAATTTAAGTCTATTTAAAGCAGTTAAAAAATTAATTACTGAGGAATTCATAGACAGAAACAATAAAGGATGGGCTGATACAGTCTACAATTAGTTAAGTTTATGAAGGTTGCATTAGAAACACACAGCTAATTCAGTTCAATATTGTTTGTATTACTTACTGTTGGTGGTTAGCAAAATTTTGCACAAAGAGTCATGGAATGGACATATTACAGGACCTTTGGTGTTTCTTATGCAATGTCAAATTTGTTATACCTTGTCTAAGAAGTGATCCTGTCAGAAGTGAGGATGACAAGTATTGTATATTGCTGCTGTTAAACATTTAAAAATTTATGCCCATGAAAAAGCTAGCATTGAATGCTGCAGTTCTATTCTAATTATGACGGACTCAGAATGTTCTAAATTCAGAGATTTACATTTTGCAGCAAATATTGAGTGCACCTAATAATCTGATACTTTTGAAAAAGGCATTTTGAATTCTGTTTATACTGACACAAGTAGCTATTAAGAGAACAATGGGAGCATATGAACAATATTATTTCCTCAGACTAGATTTACTCCTAGCTTTTTTTCTCTTACAAACAGGACTGCAAGTCCCAGCAATGGAAAATCCACCCAGAAGCATCTGATGTGGCTAAAAGTATCACAGTCTGCTCTGTGGATGACAAAAGTAGCATAAAAAAGTAAGAAACAATAGAGAATGTGATCAAGGCACCCCGATTACACTCTGGATGTAACAGCTGTTTTCCCTGCAGAACTGAAAAATTTTAGCAAGTAAATACAAAAGGTTTCTGACATTTACAGGTAATTTTCCCTATCACTCTCCTCACATGACTGAAATATTACTTGAGCCCTGCCATGAGGTCTTGCAAGAAGCCCATGTCCTGATTTTTAAATTTTTAAATCTAAATTGTTTAACATAATACTATTTAAATCCTCATTAAAGAGAATTTAATGTTCAAAACAAAAACAAAAAATTGTTTAACATAATACTATTTAAATCCTCATTAAAGAGAATTTAATGTTCAAAACAAAAACAAAAAAGCCATAAAAGGAAAACAGAAACTCTAAGACTCACAGACAAAATATATGAATGAATTTTCAAAATACATACAGTATGAATAACAGTGAAGTAATAAAGCAAAAGAAAAAACGAAAGAAAAATAAAGGAAACAGAGAATAAAATTCTGAAATGTGAGGAAATACAAACTTCACATCTCAACCATCAATAGAAAGACAAAGCTGTTGGAAAAAACACCCCAATCTCACAAGTCTGTGCATGGGGGGAAGACAAGGAGGTGACAGCCAGTGATTTTTAAAACTCTCTTCCAAAATCAGGGAAAAAAATCTGAGTACATAATCTTCCACAGAGTTAAGAGAAAGGGATAAGACCAGTATGGAAATACATGACTTTTTCTCCCCTCTCTTTTGTTGATTTCTACCCCTTTTATTTCCCTATCCACTGATTATTTATTCCCATAACCAACTGAGACTGGAGGACCTACAGAATATAATTTACAAATTATTTGCTGACCTTACTTTAGCTTCTGTTTGCAAGAATGAGAATTTCTGCCAGAATAATTTTGAGCCCTTCTATTATATATTATAGAGACCTTTTTTTCCTTCCTGCACAAGTTCAACAACCTCAAGAGGAGAAGCTATAATTTCTAGTTGCAGTTATCTCCTTACGAAAGTTTAAAACAAAAGTGAAAATTTGCATGAAACACCTTTTCTAAAGCACCTCTACAAAACTAACAGTCTCCCAGAGTTAGTGCAGAAGCTATACACAGATATGTTTTCTGCCCTGAAGTCTCAGTATATAAAGATTTATGCACATAATGATATGTTTAAACATAAATTATGAACACATAAGCTTTTTATATTAAGACTTCACTGCATGCAGATTAGTATTTTGAAATTCTGCTGATCTAACTGGTCTTGAAAATGCTTCCTACTAGATTTTAACTTAGACTAAATGTAACCAGGCAGGAGATTTTACTGTTTTACTCATTCTACATATGAAAGCAGTTGGAGCATATTGGGACCAGTAGAACTGATTTTGACTTCAAGTAAACCAAAAGGAAGAGCAGCATTCTGCTAACTCCTTCAATAAGAAAATTTTGAACCAGGAATTTTTTTTGTTTCATCATGCCAGGTGCATGTCTTAGGTTATGTAACTAAAAAAAATGTGTATTCTATTTCATATGTTGAAAGCAGTTGAGGAAATGATTTTATCTTTTGTAACTCTGGGGGAAGGGGGGTGGATGCTTTCTAATAATGACCCAGATGTTAAAACTAGGTGGGGCAGTGTTTCTTATTTCTTTCACCACTCTTTCTCTCTTAGGAGGAGATCTTCTGCTAATGGGCCATTAAGACTCACCAATGACATGACAGATTACATCATCCCATTGTGAGATGCTCCACCCAGTGTGGAGGGGACCCAACCGTTCCTACTTAGATAAAACTGAGATGTAGGAACACCAGGCATCCTGTTTTCCACCGGACTCCACAGGATCATCTCTACTCCACAGAACTGTATCTGTTACTCCAGGTGCATTTATTTGGACTGCTTCCAACAGGGTGTCAGGTCATATCCCTGTCTCTGTCAGGGTTTTCTAGTGTGTTTGTTTGCTTGGTTTTTGTACTACTGCATTTGTATTGTTTAATATTCCTCATAAAGAACTGCTATTCCTATTTTCATATCTTTTCTTGAAAGACCCTAATTACAAAATTATAATAATATGGAAGGAGGGGGTTTAAATTCTCAATTCCAAAGGGAGCTTCAGCTTTCCCTGGCAGATACCTGTCTTTCCAAACCAAGACAGTGCATTTTACCAGAGGGAATGACTATAAATTGCCTAGTATTTTTAAATATGCCCACATGATATATTTACGTGTTACTTTTGATTTACTAGACAGGAAAAATACATTCTGAATACACAGAGACCACAGATAGCATCTTTTATTTCTGTTTTTTCTTTTGTTATTAATAATTCCAAAACAGTTTTATTTATCTTGCATCATTATTTCATAGTCTGTATACTTGTTCTAAGCAAAAGACAAAGGTAGGTAGGAATACACCATCATATTCAGAACCTAGGTACAAAATTGAGATAATTTAGAACTTCTTTGAGTAGTAAGATATTTATTGGAAAGAGAAATCCAGATATAACAGGAAAGATATCTAGGTTTTGAAGATTATGTGACTAGTACAATGAAGAAAACAGCCAGTTTAAGTTCTAGTTTTACCAGTTGAAATGAAAAAGCACTTAAATTGGAATGAGAGAGTTCTGGCTAGTTTTGAGTTTGTTTTTCAGCATGAACCTACTCCTGTTGTGGTTATAGCATCTTAATCTATTTATCCTAAAGATAGTTTGTGTGTAAATACAGTATACTTCAGTCACAATCTCACTCCAGGGTAAGCATACTGAAATTTCCAGAAGAATATTAACACTATTGATACTACTGGGAATGGGTGAATGATTTAAGTTTTAGCTTAACAATATCTCTCTTATCCAATGACTTAGCCCTATCAAGAGCCAGTCTAAACATTCTGCCAGCAAAACATTTGCTTAGTGATATCATATTTGAAAGTTTTGGGGGTTGTATTGTTCCATTATCCCCACTATGTTACTATGACAAAAGGTTTCCTTTTCCTGTGGCAAGCCAAAATTCAGCTCAGTCCTTTGGAACAGACATCCCTTCCTAGGAGATAATTGGTGACATACTATGTGGAGTTCAGTTTCTTGCAAGAGTCATGCATACTGCAGTCCTAGGCATGACAGAAGCAACATGGAAGGTTTACACATAACTGTGGAGTAGATACTTAGATTATGAGGAACCATGGAAAACTGTTTTCTACAGCTTCATACATCACAGGGCCTGAAAAACCTTCCAGGAATCTAGAGTATAGTCAGCACTCAGTAATAAAGACTGACAGTCACAGTTTTTGCATGCCATAGGAAAGTATTAGATACTGGCTATAGGAGAAGAACTTAATTTATCTCCACAGAAATACTTTTGTTTTAAAAGTTACAGCCACCTCAGCTCCTTAACCCTCTTTACCATCTCTAAGTGGGATGGGAAGGAAGCAACAGAAAGAAGAGTCAATATAGCTTAGTTCATTCTTCCTATCTGTGGGTTCTAAAGCTCCAAGAAATATATGAAGAAAGAAAAGGGATTCTCTCAGTTCCCAGTGCCTGGCTCCATTTTCAAAATCAAATTTTTGATTAAAAAAAAAATAGAAAATCAGTGTTTCTAGATTCCTATTTTTAACCTGCACTTCCTGTTACATTGAGAATATAATATTTTAATATTAGACATGTAGTAAACAGAAAATATTTATTAAGTTTCAGTTACTACAATGGAAAATCCACAGTAGATGTTTACTGTCTAAGTAGATGTTTAGCAGTCAAAACTACCCTGTATCTAAATTAAAACTGCAAACATTAAAAACAAAATCCAAATGAAACCTGCTTACTATACCTTCACATATACATATATATATATATATATATATAAGTGTAGATGTATATATATATTAACCTGTGAGCTACATTTGTGGCTTGGAAAAGAAGTTGCTGCTAAGTCAGGAAGCACTTAAAATCTGTATTTTATGCTAAATGTAATAGAAACAATTTCTCAGGTGGTATGTTCTCTAATTGTTTTCACTTCTTCCCACTCATAACCATTCCCAGCTGAGGCTAATTTCTGGTCATTTCTTTATAGAACCACTGTTTTAAAGGTCATGTAAGTATATAAAGCTGAAATGCAACCAAGATGGGTGATGTAGATTGTCTAATTTAATATGTATTAAATATTAATTTCCCAGATATAAATATGCAAAATAATTGATATCAAAGATAGATTAATATTTGGAAGTTGTAAGTACAGTATCCATTGAGTAATTCTCATGTTCATAACTACTTATTGTTTTAGGTTAGGGAAAGGAAGGTACCTAAAAATATTAATTTGTAACCAGCTTTAAGCATATCTATCCTCCACAGTAAGTACATTATAAAGCAAAACAGGATAATAGTTGCCTATGATGAATAATTCAAATAAGACATGACAATAACAGGTTTAATACTAAATACGCACTCTCTTTTTTTTAGTTCCAACATAATTTGAACAGAAATTGGATGTTTATGGATTTTTTGACTGTTTTAAATACTCAGATCATTATTAAATTATTTTATTAGTCATTCTAGCTTTGTTTTTTTTCTTTTTTTGACACAGAATAGTTTTTGCAGCCACTTCTCAAACTGTAATTATAAACTGCTCTAAAGCACATCTCTTAGATTAAACAAGTGTATGTTAGTAACATTTTTTCATAGACTCTTCATGCATTTTAACATCACAGACTATTTGAAAAGATCATGATCATAATGCACTATTATCTCTCTACCCCTGTTGAATTGCACAGCTGCAGAATGGGAAGATATCTTTGTTGAAACCTCTAGTGAGAAAATCAATATTATTTTTGTCACAGATAAAAGTATTTAATATTTACGCAGTGCTTTCTTTTTTCAATTTGCCTTGCAAATCTGTGACACATTTGAATGGTTTGCAAATATAGCCTCCTTTGGAAGAAATATTTGTCTAAAACTACCCAGCAATAAACAGATGAATTAATGAAGCCTAGATAAATAGAGAAATTCTGCAAGTATTTCTGTTACATTGTGAAGATTTTGGTCAGGCAGATAAGATTATGTTGAAAGACAAGCATAAGGTCATAACAAAATTGTCCAGACCTGAAAACCCATTTCACACTTTTGCAGAACACCCTAATCCTTTGGCGAGCTATAAGGGAAATTCTCTGAACAATTAATATCTTGCTATTAACTGTTTCATCATGGGTATGAACTGAGGTGTGAAGTGGCCTTGGGTGAGTCTAACTGCAAATCATGGAAAAACCATGTGCTGGGGTTTTACACCAGTTTTTTTTTTTTTTTTTCTAATTAAGGGCAAAGTATCAGTTCAGAGAAATTTCAAATTTGTAGATGAGTATTTGTCAATCCAGTCTGTACACTCATGGAATCATTAATTTTGGAAAAGACCTCCACGGTCATCAAGTTCAATGTTTGACCAAACACCACCTTGTCAATTAAACCATAGCATAAGATGCAACATCCAGTTGTTTCGTCAACACTTTCAGGAATGGTGATTCCACAACTTCCCTGGACACTGGACGCCTCATTCCAGTACATGTCAGCATTTTCAGCAAAGAATTTCTTCTTCATGTCCAACCTGAACCTCTCTTGGAGGTCTCATTTTCTCCAGGCTAAACAACCCCAGCTACCTCCATTGCTTCTAATATGACTTATTCCTAGACCATCTACACAACATATATGAATACCATACATTATGATCCCAGTCAAAATAACATCACATGAAGTTTTAATAATGTCTTTACTTTGGTTAATTTGGTAAATTCCTACTAGAAGCCCTTTCTAGGCAGAGTTGGCTCACAACAACTACAGGATCTTAATTGTTTTGTTCATTCCTTGTTGATATAAAGCTCAGCCTCAGCAAGCCTCCCAGATAGTACTTCAATATGCTCATAATCCTGAGGCTACTATAAAAACCACTTCTTTCATTAAATACCTTAGATACATATTCTAATATTTCAGAAACAATAGATTAACTGCTCAGGCAGTTGAAATTCTCAAATTAGTTTTAATACATTGCTTGACCTGCATAAAAATAAATAATTTTCATCTTTTTTTTTTTTTCTTTTCTTTTTGCATTATGGTCAGCTAATGAAGACAAATGTATTAATTTGTTTTAGTTATAGGAGAACTGAAGCTCAGCACTTTTACGCATGTATAAGTGATGAATATTGCAGTTCAGATTGTATGAAGGATTACAGACTAAGTGCAGGCAAGCATAAGAAAAAAGCATTTGGTCTTGGTACTTGATTTCCTATTTATTTCTACAGAGACAGATTTGTTTATATGTCTCATCTCCAAGGACTGGCAAAAATTCTCATGTTATGTAATATGTATGGTCTGAAGGTAACAAGCAGCTTCAAAAGAACTAGGGTGTCTTAACAATAAAAGTAAATTATTGCCTAGAATTATTATTATTATTACTAATACTACTATTTTAGATCTTGAGAACTATAGAAAGTGGGAAGATGTTTGCATGTTGAGTACTCATGGTCAAAGTGATTTTTTTTTTAATTAACTAAGGGTATATAATATCTACATATACATAAGAAAATATGCATAGTTCTTAAGTAGAGTTCTGGATTGTGAGATGGTAAATTTTCTCCAGGAGCATTACTTTACAGGAGTTAATAAAGGTGGCTCAGATATCCTGTGTCCCACACAGTATCAGCAGGAAATAGCTACAGATTCTGAAATCACAACAATGATTAAATTCACAGCCAATGTTCAATGGGTTTCATACTTTGCAATCTGGAAATCTGGAAATACATTTGCAACAATGGAAATTTTAAATTTCCAAAGTGTTCGCTATTTTCAGATACGTAGAATTTTGTTTCAGTTACATCAACCAAGTGTATCATTAACAACTTCAGGGACTAAAATTGTATATAATTTACCTGATATTTCTTTCAGTTTTGAAACTGCTTTTTGAAAGGTTTTTGTATCATTCATATCTGTAGTTTTGCTGGTTTTGCATAAATATATTTAATCATAGATTTGTAAAAAGAATGGACCTTCTGTTTACCTGCCAGTGTCAGACACAACAGAGTCACTGGAAGAGTAGAAGCAAATCTCATTGTCTCTGTGGAGCCTATTGTGTTCTTTTTCTTTTATTTCTTCAAAAAAGACATCTTATAATTCTGATTTTAGAAAACTGTTTAACTTGTAAGAGAAGTAACAAAAATATTTAAGAAAAAAAAAGTGCCAGTAATGCTCAGTGCCAGTCATTGTGCTCACTAGCATTGCTTTCTTATCTTTCCTGAGATTTAAGGAAAGTTTTCAATATGACTCTTCAAAACATGTCATCTTTTAAGTTTGGTGGAGGTGTGAAAAGAGAATTATGTTAGGATACGGAAAGCAGTCTTAGCTACAGTAAAGACTTAACTTCAAAGAGTAAGGAATGTTTATAAACTCCAAATAGTTACTTTTGAAAGGGTCCATATGATCCCCCTTTTTTTCTTTTATGTTTTTAATATTAGCCAGTATTATAATTTCTTGTGGCTCTCTTGCTACCATAGCCTAGACCTCCAGGAGAAAAGAAAAAGAGTATAAAAAATAATCTGAAGGAGATGAAGCTCAAGTTCTGCAAACTTTGAGGCAGAGTGAATGGAAGGTATTGGGAAAATAACAGTTTTAAACAAAAAGTCACTTAGCTCCTCTCTGTACTGCATCTACTCACATCTATTAAATTAAAACTGTTTTGTTTCTCTTACTAGGAGATACATTAAACTTTTTTGAAACTACCAGAAAGGAGCAAAGTCTCTCAGGATTGTCTCCAGACTTGGCATAATAGCTGCCTGTGCAGAAATTCCATTTTCTCTTCCACATCTGTTTGCCTACTGTCACTGCTTCATACTATGAATACTTCCAGCCTCATTTGTAGCTATGTAGATAAATATGAAGCAAAATAATTTCATGAAAAAAGGTTGAACATTATTCTGTTGATTTAGTTCACTAAACCAACTCAAATAGCTGTCAGATTTTGCAAAGGGCAGCAGCCCTATAGCAGTTTGAGGTGACAGTGAAACTTCAGCCTTACTTTTGTAATCACACATTAGAGATAGTACTGTTATGCCTGGGGGGCTTTATCTGTTTTTTTGTCACTGTTTTGTTTTTGTTTGGTTGGTTTTTGTTGGCGATGTTTGTTTTATTTTTGTTTGGGGTTTGTTAGTTTGTTTATTTTTTTCTGATATTGTTAATTATTTGGTTCACAAAATCAGAACTTTAAATCCTTTCTATCCCTGTTGTTTCTAATAGAAGTAAATTAAATTTAGAGGAACAGGCTGAAAATGGGCAGGAATATTTGTGCAATATCTGTGCAGGAGCAGAGAAAAGCACCAAAGAATGGAAGTATTAAACATGTAAAAATCTCTTGTCAGACAGTTTTCTAGGGAAAAAGGTATTTTCCTTCAAAACTGTCCTCACAAAGCAGTTGGGAAAGCAAAAAAAGAACTTCATCTTCTTACCAAGAGGAAAACACTTTGAATACTAGAACAACTGAAGTAATGTAATTGGTCTGATTACCTACACTAAAACATATTGGGAATACTGAAGTAAGTTGAAGACACTCTGTAATTAAAACATAACACTCCAACCCAGTCCTTTTGGTGAAGATTATGAATAATCTTCTCTAAGTGCAAAAGCAAACAGAAAGAAAATGAAGGAAAAAAAAAAAAAAAGGACAAGGGAAAAAAGGAAAAGCAAAAGGGAAAGAAAAAGAAAATTAACTGTATAAAAAACGGCATTGAAGGAATAGAATAGAATATTACAGTTTAAAGGGACCTACAACAATCATTTTGTCCCACTGCCTGACCAATCCAGGGCTGACCAAGTAAAAGCACATTGGTAAGGGCATTGTCCAAATGCCTGTTAAGGCTTGGGCTATCAAACATCTCTCTGAATATGCATTCCAGTGTTTGACCAGCCTCTGGACAAAATGTCTGGTCTAAAACTCTCTTTGAACCATTCCCACACATCCTATTCAGATGTGCTGTTACAAGTAGCAAAGCTCTGGTCTTTTAAAAACTAGACAAAACATAGGGGACAATATCCTACACATCTATAGGATGATGAAGCGCTAGTCATATATTTACAAGGCATTTACTCTTATTTTATCTACTTTTTATTTTGCAGGCAAGCCCCAAAAGTAAACTAATTTTCAGATGTTTACAAAAAAAAAAAAAAATAAATAAAGGCTGCAAAACCTGTCAGGAATAATAAATGCAGCAAGGAAGGAGGCCAACTAAACTCTGAGGGGAGAGTTAAGATTATTCTTTTCACTTACTGTTGCATATTTAGGAAATGAATAATTTATTTGTTTGTATTTTTAATAAAATAAGCTATAATATTTGGAATTACAAGCATCTATTAAAAGATCTGTCTTGAGTAATTTATATGCCCCGCTGTGCCTGATTTAAAATTTTCTATATTTGGACACATGCCCTTAAGAAAAGGTAGGTAGTGAAATATTTTGTAAAATACCTGCATTAAGACTAGGGTCAGGTCAGCTAAAAAATTCTGTATTATAACATAAAAACTTTTACAGTGAATGCCTCTTACAGGTCACTCCCTAGAGACAGAACAGGTAATATAAATCAGCTGAATCTATACATAGTTACAGGATACAACATGAGAAGTAACTGATACATTACTGATTAAACAATTTATTTGTTTAAATTCTCCTTGAGTCCAGCAGCCTGTCACTGAGGTTGGAAGAATTTATTGTATTTAATTTATTAATGGCCTAGATAAATATAAATAATTAATGAAGTCATATTCCTAGAGAAGATATCAAGTAACAGATCATAAAATACTGTCTGAAATTCTTTTTTTTTTTCTGCAGTGGAATATTTAATTTAAGTGAGTGGAGTGTGAAATACTCTTTCTAAATTCTATGACTGATGAAATTATATCAATTTTACTGTGTTCAAAATGCACATACTCCAAACAACATGTTAATTACATGCTACACAGCTGACTGAATTTCATAAAAATTACAAAAGCAAAGAAAATAACCCCACTATTGGCTCTGATTCTACAAAAATAAAAATTAAAATGTTAAGATTGGCTACATTACCCATATATATATAAAGAAATTTCTTCTTGTATTTACAAGTGATGTGAACCTTACGTTAGTTGGCCAAAGAGATTTTTTGGAATTTTTATTTGAGTGGGGACAATTTTGAGAATCTCTAAGAACAGTGTACTGGGAAAAAGATGAGATTTTTGTGAGAGAGGTAAAAATGTCTATTAAAAAAGACTTTTTATTTGATATTTCATTTGAATTTACAGTAAAGAGAACTTCACTTTAAAAGGCATCTCTGAATCAATAGAACATGAGGAGAACCTTGAAGTTTTTTTCATCCTTTGAACTTAAATGAGTGTGCTGATATCTGGGGCCTGCAGGCAATGCATTTCTACTGCTGGAAGGCTGTTGATTTTACTCATATATTTTTCCTTTTGACATGTGAAGTATAATTTGCTTGCATCACAGTAGTTGCTAACTTTCTATTGTGAATTTATAAATATATCCTATGCAGATCTATTTTAGGCACTTATATGAATTAATTTTTATACCTGTATATATGTTACTATTGCAAGTTATAGTAACTTTGAATAAAAGGTATTTATGTAAGATTTATCTTGGCAATGAAATGCTGGAAAAGTTGACCCCAAAATACATCATTTAACATAATTTATATCTTGAGAGATGTATTTTGTGCCCATGCGCAGTGAAGAGTCTCTACATAGTCAGGGGAGTGCCCCCCCCCCCCTTTTTTTTTTTTCAAACAATTTTTGAGTTAACAATTGGCTTTCAAAGATCTGAATGTTAAACCCTTTCCAGGTCTTTCAGGGCACCCTGGTAGTCCACGAATATGGAAGTGCCAGGGATACAAAGAGTGATATGCTCTAGAAGAGTCATGGATTTTTCTGCTTGATCACAGCTAGTGAAAAGTTAGCCAAAAAACCTCGCAAAAATGAAGAGAATCATGTAACAGATTCAAAGATTTCTCTCATTATATTTTGCAACTGACGCATTATTGATATTAAGAGCAGAATTTGATTGTATTAACTGCACAAGAATAAAGGATACAAAGATGGGTGTTTTACCTTTTTTTCAATTTTTTTTTTGCCTCACCATTATCAGGTGTTTTAGGAACATCACTGCTACACCACTTAAGCCCCCTCTTAATTTAATTCTGCAATTTTCTGCAGTGCAGCAACAGAGAAACATTACAGAAATCACTAGCTCTAATTTTTTCTATGCACCATATCTATATACTACTTTCCATTTTGTATTTCTTAAGAACTAGAAGAAATATATGCAATTTTAAAGATTACTTCACATACCATTTGTCACTTTCAAAATGTCAAAGGCATTACTTTGCACATATCTCCACACATACAGAGTTTGTCTGGCATATACCAACAGGATGCTCCTCATCTGCCACATAAAGGCAGATGATCTGAAAGGTGCATGCTCAGTAGATCTATTCATATGGATTCAGTTCCAAATATTCTCTTGTCAGCCATCTATGTGCTCCAGGTTCAACATAGAAGCAAATGGCAATTCAGTAGCAAATCTGCCCAAGCCATATGGGAAGTAGCCTGCTGTCAAACATACTGAAGAGAGACAGGAATTTAGAAAAGAAATAAGAACCTGAGACAACATCCTAGAGACATGAAGTATGATTTTTCCAAAAGATGGTTTCAACTGTGTTTCTTCCAATTGAAAAGTAGAAAATTAAAAGAAAAGAAAAAAAAAAAAAAAAAACCCAGGAAAAGTAGCTTTAAGGCTTTAACATAAAGTGTAAAACTGCTTTACTTCTAACCTTCCATGTGGTTCACTTCACATTAGCAAAGATGTTAATAAATATTCATTATAGAAAATAGCATTTGTCACTTAATATTAGTGTGTTTTACCATATGCTGACCATAGGAAATTCACATTAACTGTGTTTCAGTAGGACATAAAAAGTAGATTTTGGGATAGTACAGGTTTTATTGAAAAAAAATTCTACAATTTCTGTATGACCATAAGCATTTGGATGCATCATAAACATTTAGGAGCTCATTGCAATGGTAAATTTAGGCCCAACTGGGCTTTATCCAAGAACATCCCCAATTTTAAACAAGAATAATGATGAAAGGGGAAATTGAAACTACTGGAAAGGATAATAAACACTTCAGATTATCTGTAATGCAAAACACAAGTTGCCCTGCACACCCAAAAGGTTTTTTCTCCCTTCCTCCTCCTCTCCCACTACCCCTTTATTAATTTTCCTTTTGTTTCTTTTCTCTCTCTCTTTCTTCTTCCCTCCTTCCCTCTCCTTATCCCTCCCTTGAACATTAATATTGGATGGTGAGGTGAATGCCCCCACAAAGACAAATTCCAACCACTAAAAGACACTCCTGTGCATTTCTAATAGATAACTGTGGATGATACATATTCATATTATTAGAATATGATAGAAATTAGAGAGCAATATACACCATGTTGACAACTATACGCAAATAATTTTTCTCACAGCCAAATTCACTGATGAAGAACACAAGACCTGGCAAAAAAAAAGTGCTTCCTAATAAAACATTCCAGAATAAAGCAAATAAAAATCCCTTGCATGTGGATCTTCAAAATGGAAGATTAAAAAAAAAGTAAATAACTGTTCTCTAGCAGAGCAACTATGATACTCTTGGTTACAAAGCTATAAACAATGTTGCAAAGATAGACAACAAAACAAACACAATTCATTACAAGGTTCTCCCTTATCTGCTCCAAAGTATCTGTTGCTATAAGACCTCTCATTGCAGGTCTGTTGTTCTCTTTTCTTTATAAATCAAGTTTTTTTAGCCTAGCATCAGAATTGGCTGACCAAAAATGAATTCTGGTATATACAAAAACTTTAATTTAAAAACTTATATTATGAGAATCAGTCATTGTATGCATAATTTACCAAATTCACTCTCCCTAGTTTATATTTCACTTTTGCAAAGATACCTTACAGAATTCTGCTTTGCACCTACTTCAAATATCACTGTGTCTTGTTGATTTTAAAGATATGAGCTGATTCTGACAATCTGATTTTGTTCCAATAGTATGTTGCTTCCAATTTCCTTACTTAAAGTTACATTTTAGCAATCTAGACTTTCTTTACTTCACTAATGCTTTTGGAGGAAATAAAATAATCATGTAACAATCGTATTTTCCATCTTCATTTTTTGGGGTGGGGGGAGGAATGGATATACTACCTGATCCACTGTTGGTTTTTGGTTTTTTCTCCTAGTCTTGTGCAACTTTCTTTCTCTAAATTTAAAATATTAACATTATGAAGAGAGAGCTTTTACTGCAGTACTCTAAACTGGTGCTATATTTGCTAGGTTGCATTTTCCAGGTGATTATCTTGTCATAAACTGATAGCATATTTTTCTGTTATGAAATGTTTTAGCCCTTTTTCTTGTAGCTACTTAAACTCAAGGAAATTATGTTCCCACTAAGAATTATTCTATTGTCTTCAAAATAATCAAGATATTATCACTGACTTCCTTTTATGCTCTTCTCCTAAAGTAACCATATTCTTTCTACTGCAGTCAATGTAAGACCTGTAACAACTGTATCCAACAAATTTAACCTTATGTGCAAAGACTTCTGCAATTTCAATTCCAAGAGATAAACTGCATTTTTTGTAAATTTTGCAGATGACATCTGTATATCTTCCCAACACCGTGCCTGTAATACCATATGAAATTTAATAAGGGCAAGTGCTGCATTCTTCACCTGGGACAAGGTAATCCTGGTTATGCATAAAGATTAGGGAAAAAGAGGCTGAAGAGCAACACTGTGGAAAGGGGCATGAGAGCCCTGGTCAGTGGCAAGTTGAACATGAGCCAGCAGTGCCCTGGCAGCCAGGAGAACCAACCCAGGCACAGCATGGCCAGACAGGCAAGGGAGGGGATTTTCCCGCTCTGCTCTGCACTGGGGCAGCCTCACCTCGACTGCTGGGGGAAGTTTTGGTCACTGCAATATAAGACATTAAACCATTAGAGACCATCCAAATGAGGGCCACAAAGATGGTGAAGGGTCTGGAGAAGATTTATGAGTAGCAGCTGAGGTCACTTGGTCTGTTCAGCCTGGAGGAGGCTGAGGGGAGACCCCATTGCAGTTACAACTTCCTCATGAGGGAAAGAGACAGGGCAGGTACTGATATCTTCTCTGTGGAGACCAGTGACAAGACTAGAAGCAACATGAAGCTGAGTCAGGGGACGTTTAGGTTTGATATCAGGAAATGGTTCTTTACCCAGAGGGTGTTTGGGCACTGGAACAGGCTCCCCAAGGAAGTGATCACAGCATCAAGCCTGAGTTCAAGTGTTTGGACAATGTTCTCAGCCACATGGTGTAATTTTACAGTGTTCTGTTCAGGGATGTGAGCCGGACTCAATGATCCTGATGGGTCCCTTCCAACACAGCATATCCTGTGATTCTATGATTCTATAAATGCGAGTAGTTCTGTACTGTTCTTGGAGACAAGTTGCTTCTCAAATAGGCGAAAGCAGTAACATATACTTTGTATGTGAAGCCATTACACTGCAGTTTTCCAAGCACTTGACATTTTACTCATAGGATTATTAACTCTAAAAAGATTTTACTCAGTTGCATGTCTATACACTTCTTTCATAGTCATTAAATAACTATGTAATCTACTTCTATAGATATAACCATGTCATAAGTTCTTTTAAAGTCTCCAGAATTATTTTTTCCTTAGAAATGAGATTAACTATAACGCATGAGAATATTTTCCATTATCCACTGCTCTATAATACTTTTTAGCTCCAATAAAGCAAAATATTTAACAAAATTATTCTGACAGACACCATGGAAATGATTCTTCATAAGGATTCTTTTCAAATGTATGTGCAAACTATGCAACATTCTAGCAGAGGCTGCACAATCCCTTTCCTCTGAGACTGTACACCTAATGCACAGGATATAAACCCATTATAAATGTCAGCTCTCTCAACAGCATTTTATAGATACTGCCAAAATACTGGATTAATCTCTTTTTCTTAGCTGTCCTGGGAAAGCCTCAGCTGCTATTTTGTTCTATCTTCATTTCTTTTGCGAGAAATTTTACTTTACAGTCTATTTTACATTTTACCTTTATGAAGCTGGCATCTTTTTTTCAGATCTTTCTTCAACTTCTTTTGTTAAGTTTAACACGGTTTCAACTCTTATTTTACCTCCTTTGGTGACTGCTGATGCAGGTATGTCCTCTATTTGTTTCATATTGATTCAAGACAACTGTCATCTCACATATCGTCATGTTCAACACTTGACACAGATAAGTTGGTTTTACTTGGAACCTTGCAGATGAATAAGAGCTGAATAATGTCTCTGATATGACTCAAAGTTACTGAAGAAATGGTGCCTTACTACCTCCATATAAAGTAGGGAACAAAGACCAACATGTTTACTGAACTTCCTTGTCTCTTTACATTCAACATTTCTTCGCCTAAACTTAAACTCCAGAATTCTGTTCCTAGATTTATCTTTGTTTTAAAAGCTGTTTACTCTAGTGTTTATAATGCTTCTTGAACTTACAGATAAACAGAACAATTTCTAAAGTGTTTTGCTGTCTCTTATTCCTATCAGTTTGGCATTTCAGTGTTCACTTTAATTTCTGGGGCATGTCTCAGATGCTTCACAAATTTGCACACAGATTATTCAAAAATTATAAACTATCCCTAAGATTTGATTTTCTCCATAATAAACCTAAATGTTATCCTCAAGATAACAAAAAGATTTATAAATAAGAAAATATAAGGTGCCAGAAAGACCAGCAGGACTGAAGTCCAGTCCATTCTGTCACTTGCGTGTCTATAGAATATATTCAGCAATACAAGAGCCACAATAGAATAGGCTGGAAAAATTGGTATGAATTGAAACTAGATTCTTAAAAACTGTTCAAAGACAGAATGAACAGAATCATAATTTCTCCAGCAGGTGTCCATTACATAGCAAATTACTGAAATAATGAAAATTTCAAAAATTTTATTGAAGTAGCAGTAAATACATTCAATATATAGACAATTCTTTATTTGATAAAACCTCTTTATCCAAAATATTCCAGTAAAGTTAATTTCTTAAAATTCCTTTCTGTGTGTTTGATTTATAGTACCGGACACAACTTTCCCAGTACAATGATTTATCATATGGTATTAACACAGATAAAAACACAAGACTTACCTGAGAAAAAATAAGAACATATCCACATCAATCATAAAATGAAAAATTATTGTTTAAAATGAAGTTTAAATAAATATTTGCCTGAGAAACAAGTCAGCAGAACAACCAATATTAAGTAGAATCATTGTATGGTACTCACAGTCTTTGTTTCATACCATTTTACTCCCATCTATTCAGAAATCTAAAGCCATATATTCATCTCATGTTCTTGAAAAAAATCCCTGCACTCAGTGAATACTCAGTTCTTGTTAAATCCCATTCTTTAGATTCTAGGAGCCAAGCTAGAGCCAAGCTAATACCTGTGGTTGGCTTCTAATCTCTCAACTAAAGTTTGTACTTTGTAAAAGCAACTGACCTGAAAAATACTTAAAGTATTGAAACTTCCAAGCCAACATACAAACCCATATTTCACAAGGCTAAATCAATATTTGTTTTGTCTGTGGCATGATATGAAATCTGTCCTCATCTTTTAGCAATCTCAGCAATTAGCCTTCTCACTTTAAAAGAATCATCCCCATTTGCTAGTACAAGCCTTCCACTACTAGGACTTCATTCTCTAAACACAGATATCAACATCTTTAAAACTTTTTTTAATGAAGTAAAGTACTGGGAAAAGTTCTTTTGTTGTTGTTGCTGTTGAACATGCGGAAGGCACCATTTAAAACAAATTTATCATATGAAAATATCTAACTATTTATAGAGTAACAACTCTATTCTGTTTGGAAAATACCATAAAATCCATAAACTTTGACAAAATATGCATTGTGCCTGGTTAGAAAAGAGAAAATAAAGGTAAATGCTAGCAATGCAGAGAAAGGAACAATGTATGGGATATTTCCTATGCTGCTGCAGCAACTAAGATTAATGAACAGAGAACAAGTAGTAGACATATCACCTACCCATGGGAGTTCCAACGCCGTAACCTTTGGAGTCTATCAGGCCTCCAATCTGTGTTAGGTTACAGTTCCTCTGTGTGACAAACTCAATGGTTGTCGACTCCATTAGAAATGCATAATCAGAGGTAAGCACCCGTTGGATACCTTCTTCATTACTTTTGACAAGTACTGACTGCCTCCTGCTGCTCATGAAGGCCCACATCTTGTCATAAGTGGAGATCTTGGATTTCTGAAAGACAAATATTAAATGCAATATGAATAACAATAACATGCTTATATGAGTGAAAGCAAACTCAATTTGCACATTGCTCTCCTCTCAGATTTTACCACATCAGGTTTTACCAAGGCAATTTTCAAAGGATGCCTGTGCCTTTTATCTCATCTGTACTTCTCATCTTCTCCATGTAAAAATAAACTGGACAGATTGTCAAATGTGAAATATCTGTTGTTGATATGGGTTTATTGTTTATATGTTTTCATGCAGGAGGAATGCCTACAAGTACTTCTGGTCAGTGGAAAACTATTAAATATTTCACTCTAGCAAAGATAATCAACTGTGTTGTTGAGTTTTGTAGGAGAATCTGTGGATTCTGGCACAAGTGAAATTTTGCTCTTATTTCAATCACTCAGCTGAACAATTCTGAAAACCTAATGCATAGTGTGGCAATCTGAAATAATTAAAGCACTTGCAGATAGCAGTGTCTGGAGAAAACGGTTGTGAAGGAGATGGAAGATAACATTTTATCTATCATACATGACAAAAGATACTTGGAGAAAGATTTTAGCTAA
This sequence comes from Cettia cetti, assembly GCA_013401135.1. Classification (NCBI taxonomy): domain Eukaryota; kingdom Metazoa; phylum Chordata; class Aves; order Passeriformes; family Sylviidae; genus Cettia; species Cettia cetti. The sequence goes on along the minus strand of VZUI01092268.1, from coordinate 57,295 downwards.
GAGATAATATCACTCGCCAGTCATAATAAGGCTAGTTTGCCTTACAGGAATGGACTACTGGAAGTCCTAAAAATTAATATGTGTTTTCTGATTTAATGTTTCCAGAATACAAAGAACTGTTGTGATAGGAAGGGAGTCAGTAATTTCGGACAAAGAAGTCAGTAGTTTGGAAGAAATTGATGCTGTGCAACTACAGGGGAGTTGCTTCCTTTTTTTAACCTGAGTTGGTTTAAAAAGAAGGTAATTACCTCCTCTCATTTTTGTAAAGCACAGTGCTTAAAAGATCATAATGACTGGATAAACTGAAATTATTAGAAATACTGAACATTTTATACCACATTTGTCCTGTTTAATAACACAACAAAATCAAGAAGTATCAGAAAATGTTCAGTAATGTTAAATTTTGCCTAGTAAACAAAACACAGAAATACCATGTAAACACTAGTATTATCAGACTTTTTAAGGTGTCTTTCCTCTTTTAATGTCAGCCTTAAACATATTTCTGCCATCAGCTCTGGAAGAAATACTAATCAAAGATTGACACTACAAACACTTGAAGTTCAGATGATTGACAGCCAGAAATTCTGATCCAAAAGAGAATTAGCAGTGTATGTGGAATGAAAAGAACATTTATTTATAAAAAAGAGATTACTTTGTCCCTCTGCTGAGGTGCAATCCAAGAGTTATACCACTATGTTGGAGGACTTAGCAAATCAAGCATTTGAACTACGTTTAGTGTCAATCCTAACAAAACTGAAGATTTTAGGGCTCTGCATTATGCATATTGTTACTGTACTGAACACAATCTGGGCCTGATTGCAAAAGACTTTAGTAACAATGAAAGAGGAAAGCATTTTTCTTCAGACTATTCTGTGGACATGTAAAATAGAGATGACCAAACAGGCAGGGTGTTTCCTCACTGTGTTTGTTGTTTTTTTTAAATCAAATAACTCTTGCAAGCATTTAATATTGCATTGTAGCATAATCTACTTCAAGCAGTGCACATCAGCTCTGTAGGAATGTAAGTTAATGTGTTACACAGACAGGGTGGAAATAAATTTTTTTCAATATTTTTAAAATTTTACCAACAACCCTTATTTAATTCTTTTTTCATATAGTCTCTACCCCAGTAAAAATTTTAGCTGCTATAAATAATCTGAGCAATATAAAACTTCAGCAGAGAAAACAATTTTAGTAGATGGCTAGATGCATGTTGCTGACACATGTTAGAGGGGTGGGGGTAAGAAAAAGCCAAATGAAATACAACAACAACAACAACAAAAATGAAGGAACTGTAATACATATGTATTTTTGCAGAGAAAAAAAACCCAAAACTCCAGGGTTAAAAAAATATTGGAATGGTTGTTTTCTACTCAATCATTAGAATGGGAAAAAAATCCACAATATCCTTTAAAGGACAGAGAGTTCATATTGTGATGATTGATTTAATCAACTAGGTTGAAGCCAATCCCACTATTGAAAAGGAAAGAAAAAAGATCATCAACAAAATCAAAGAAAGCTCCTGCTTTCTTTGTTCCAGATCATTTACTGGAACAATTAAAATCAAACTAAAACATTTAAACACTTTACACATAATTAATGAAGAAGAGAAGAGAACACAAAACCTATAGTACCAGTGGATGTGGCTCACCACTGTAAAGCTGACAAGGGTGGCAGAAACTGCACAAAAAGCAAATGCTTTTGCACGCCTTTCTTCTATTCCTAAAAACCGAAATTATGCCAGGAAATAATGCCATTCTACTTTTGAACCCTATGTTTTTTGGTTTTGTTTTTTTGTTGTGGTTTCTTATTTTTTTAATGTACAAGAGATTTTTTTTCAATCTTAAATTAAAAAACCTTCTTCATTTGATTTAAGAAAATATAACCACAAATAGTTGTCCTGTGTTCCTGTTTGCCAAAATGCTCAGCAGACTCATTGATGAAAATCAAGAAGTCAGAACAATGAAAAGCATCAGAAGCCCATTTGACATTGAATTAAAGATAGTGACACTCCAGCATGCTTCCTGTGGTTATGACTGGATCATTCATACTGTTAGAAGCAGATGCTGCAATTTACATTATGTTTCTTCCTTCTTTCACTGTGTGCAAATCAGTCTGGCTAATCAGCCTATGTACTCCATCAATGAAGTGTATTATTTTATCTGGGTTAGTTCACCATATTGTTTCATCTAACTGGAAATCACTGTCAGAAAACCCAATCTAACTTTAAATCAACCAAAAATGATGTTTGTATAAGATAACTTGTGGTGACATAATTTACCATGCTTGCGTTCCCTCAGGAATGCCAAAGACAATGTAGAGTAGTAAGAAAGCTGCCTATGCCTTGAATCTCACTGGAAGAAAAAAAGGTGACTAATAGGAAAGCTGGAAATGAAAAGATCAAGCAAATCTAGAAACTCATCTCAACATGGAACTTGATGCATAAAATGATAGCTCTCACAATGACATTCAGAGGATATTGTCAGTGTCATACTAAGCATTCATGAATTAAATATCATTGGAAGATAACTGTGCTTGTCAGGGACCACAAATGAAACCATGGCAAGGGCTCTAAGTTAGTCATAGTCTAATGCTATGTATAAATATGAGTCTGGAAACAGAATGAGTCATTGTCAGTAATGTGTTACTTACTGCTCCATCCTGGAGTACTGGCTTGGAAAGAAATATCTGAGCAGCGGGACTCCAGACCACAAGGTTAGAAAAATATCAGAATGTTGAAAATATGACAGAATAAACAAGGATCAAAGTACATGGAAGCAGATCTCACGATACAAGTCAAGAGTCGATAAATGCACAGTAAAAATGTGCCAGGCTAATTCTGACATTTCTCTATGAAGGAAAAATTACAGATCCATTAATGGAGATTTTTATTTTAATGATAGCTTACAACTTCCTTCTTGGCTTCTAAAAGCATTGAGGTGCCATAGAAAATCCTTCAGCTTTGCTTTCACCCATGCAATAAGTAAACTCAAAAGAGTCAGTAGTAACTAAGGAAAGATTGAAGGTAATTAAGATTAAATTCTGAAAAAAAATTTTTTAAAGTCCCCAATACTGTTCTGATATATTTTATGAAAGCACTCTCCACCTCATGAGAATTAAATCCTCACAATCATTATGTGAGAAAAAAACTCACAGACTCCTAATCCTACTATAGTATTTTCTATTTGTGACACTGAGTATAACAGCTTTGTGACTTTTGTTTTCCTGAGCATTGCATGCTTATTGGACACAAGTCTTTTTTCTTAAAATTGATTCATGGATTTTTTTAAAGCCAAAGGAACAATGCCCGTTCATTCTGACCTTATGTAATGGACAAACTACAAAATGTCACTTCTGAATTACTCCGCCAAGCTCATCACTTATGCATTTGCAGTGACAAAAAGAATGACATATGAAAGAAGATTTCAAAAAATGAACTTTATCAAGGTGTCTAACATGGTCTCTCAAAACATCTTTGATGACAACCTGGAATCATAAGGACTGGACAGATGGAGCAACTACAAGTGGAGAAATGGCAAAGAAAGTGGTAGGTTACATCTCAAGCCAGATTAACATCTTATCAAGGTTTGACTACCTCAAGAGTCAGTCCTAGACCTGGTACTACTCAGTATCTCTACAAGCAGTTGGGAAAATGGTACTGAAAACACCCTCATCAAGTTTGTGGGTGACATGAAACAGAGAGGAGAGGTAGAAATACTGAAAGAAAGAGCTATTGTGCAGATAGGTCACAAAAGGCTTGGAAATTAGTATAACATGAAATGCATGAGATTTAGGAAAGATGAAATCGAAGTCTGTGCTGGGAAAAAGCAATCCCAAGCATCCATACTGGCTGGAAATGAATACTGGCTGATGGGAGTGAATCTTGGCTGAAAAAGACTTATGGTCACAAGAAGACATCTAGCAGAACATAAGTTAGCAGCCTATCTCTGCTGCAGGAAAGCAGACTGCAGGAAATATTAACATACTATAGCCAAGCCCAGAACAAGCAAAGTGATTAATCCACAATACTTGGCACTTGTCAAGCCATACCAAGAATGCTGTGTCCAGTTTTCATTCTCTGAATTCAAAGACATGTTAAAATTAGACGGTGCCCAAAGTGATCAGAAGATTGGAGATCTTAACTTAAAAAGATTTATATAAAATGGTGTTGTTCCTAGAGTGCAAGGCTTACAGAGAATATAATTGCCTTCTTCCATTACCTAAAGAGAATGTTAGAGAGAAGCTGAAGGTACTGTCATCATTAGCATGTGTGGTGACAGCATAAGAGGCAATAACCAGCGCTGCTAATGGGAAATTCTCTGGGTATACAGGGAAAAAATTCTTCACCATGAAAAAAACCCAAGTATTGGAACATGTAGCTCAGAGAAGTTGTAGAATCAGCTCACTGGAATTATTTGAGACAGCTTAATGTCTGAATAAATTAATCTAGCATCATGCATCCTGAATAAATTAATCTCACACCAGGATTTCAATTAGAAAAGCAAATCTCCTCTAACAAGAGTAAGAGACCTCTAGAGATCTCTTTCAACTTTGAGTTTTCATTGATTTCTTTGATTCTTTATCAGTATAAACTTATGTGCAGTTATTAACAATTTTCTGGAGACTCTTCAAATTTTTACCTTGAGCAATTTCAAGGAAACAAAACAAAATATATAATTTGCTATTTTGGAAAAAAACCCCAAACAACAACCAAACAAGTGAAAACAAATGAAACCAAACAAACCCCAAAAGCATTGTGAATTTATGTGGTTCATACATCAAGACAGAGGCAAGCACATCATTATCCAAAGTGTACTTTCCTGTCTTTTTTTCCCATTCTTTCCTCTGAAACTCAAGTAGACTCATCCCAATTGTTTCATACATGAATCTTTGGAAATCCTGAATGCTAAACTCAACTGTCCATATAGCAAGTTATTTTATTCATTTTTTATTTGTTTTTCTAAGTTTGACATTTCATTTTGACATATGACCTAAATCTACATAGCTGTGAAATAAACTAGAAAATGCATTTCTGGTGTTTTTAATAATGGCAAAAGCACTACTGTATCTCAAGATTTTTTCTAAACATAAGAAGGCTAGATGTCAAATTTAGGTGAAACAATTATTATAGTCAATCCTCTTACTGCTTGTAGATGTTTTAAAGCATCTGGGATATGTCTCCAGTATTTTAGGCCACAGAGGATTATGACCATAAATGATCAACAAAGTTAATTAATGGAATACATTTCAAATCATAGTGTGACAAGTTTAAAACTTGTCACACTATGAGAATAAACAGCCTAAGGGAAAGAATGTCTTAGGAATCCTGTAACTCTCATGAAGTATTATAAATACAGCAATAATAAGGTGATCTGGAAGAATTTAAACAGTAGAATAAATGAAAGTAAATGAAACATAATACACTGTTCACCTGCCTGTAGTTTCACAAAATGAAAATTTGTAAAGGCTGATTGCTACTGTTCAAATACTTATTAATGACAGAGGATGTGTCTTCTCAGTTGTGTACTTAACATATTTTATTGTTTCTGTAATGTATATCTGTGTACACTGATCCACCTCTCCCAGTTCTTAATATGAATCTGAAATCTTTGGAACAGGTACTGTTTTCTCCAAATAACTCAATGTTTCTGAAGTGGACAACAATGATTCATTACTGGAACTTCTGAACTAAACAGCAATATAAGGATATAAGTAATATAAGGAAATAATAAATACAGGAATCAGAATAAACTATGACACTTATTATTAATTTTTTAGTTTTACACACTTAATTTTTAGCTTTCACAAATCTCACTACACATCTTATTGAAGATACTTTGTTTTAAATAGTACATTGAAATTTGTTATAATGACCAAAACAATTTCTAGTTTCTCATAACTCTTAGCTAATTCTACATTCCAAAAATAAGTGTTGTTTTTGAGGCTGCTAAAGCATTATAATTACTGATTTTGACATAGCTGAGCACATTATGTGTAAAACGCAATTTGGTCTTAATTGCATATCTGCACCTGATGCTCCACAGGATAATATGATGCCATGAACAATCCACACTCAAATCAGCTTAGCTGTCCTCCATCACCCAACAGATAAACTTAATAATTCAAGTGGGCTTCTGAGTATCATCTAATTTTTTGAACAGTTTAGCAAGTAGTTATAAATACCAATCTCTTTAATACAATATTTTCTTTATTGTCTCCTAGATCTATTAGACTAGCTTCTTCTCTCTCTGTCATTACAGAAAAATGAAAAAGACACTTTCTTTTTTCATCCTGGTCTTATTCACTATAACCCTCTGACCTCAGAGTATTATTTTTCTACTTTTTTCTTTCTTTCTTTTCCTCCTATTTTTTCAGAACCACTGAGGCCTGAAAACCTCTAAGTGAACCAGACAATTTAGATTTTGTTGTGTCAGCATAAAAACAATAAAAGTAATGCATACAGTGTTCTCTCCTCCATAACGGCAGTTTTTATGGTCCATAGAGCACAAATGAAAAGAGGAAAGGTGTTTCTGCCAAGAATAGAGCTATGAGGAATAAAAAATGCAGTGCTCAGAGAAAGACATTTTCAGTCTTTCCCTGATTGTGCTGACTTTTTGTTTTAAAACCCAAAGATTTTGAACAAATGTTAAATATTTCAAGTAACTTATGGTTAAAAAAAACCCCAACCCTAATGCTATTGAAATAAGTTTTTGCTATTAGCTCTGACCTGGAAATAGGTAGACTTCTTAGCTCCAAAATCACTAATGGATTTTAGAAAACTTTCTTGCCCTTTATACCAAAATGATATACGTCCTCTACTGAATAATAACTAACATCACAAGAGCTCTTCTTGTAAAATACTGTGGAAGATGACAAGTGTCATATAGCTCACACTTCCGCAGGTTTCTTCCTTTATAAATAGGAATAAGAATTTAATCAAACTTAGTCTGTTTCTAAAGCATATCCTATATTCTGGATGTTTGTAAAGATAAACCTATTTCTGCTCACTCTGCCTGTTCTGAGATACAAATTGCACGTACAGAACTCCACACTTCATTTGCACTGTATCTGAAAACAATTTCATTTTCCAAAAGCACTGACTGCAAAGTTTTATCATTGGAACTGAGCATGAAGATCACAAATATTACTTTAAATATTACCTCTAATAGAGCAAGTATTTGTAACAATTCTACAATTTTAGCAAACGTATTCTCACAGCATCTATACCTGTATGAGAGACATTTGTGCAATATTCAAAGCACAATTAATATGTGCTATTCCCAAAACACCGTTGCTGTTGAGATTTGATATAAACTTGTTTGGCAGCATTAGAAACCAAACTCAGCATTGCTTTGGTCCAAGATCTCTTTGAATGAGCAGAAGAGACAGAAAAACCATTAGTTATTATTGTTCTCTTTTTTCCCCCCAACAAACTGTAATTTATTTCCTAATGGCACCACTCAAGCAGCAGAAGCAGCATTAACTATTGCTTGTAATGATAGTCATCAAAAAATGAGCCTCGTTGCACAGACAGATTATTGGGGTTTTTTCCTTCCAATAAGTTCACCTATCAGTTCTGTTGACCGACATAAAAAAACTCTTTACATCTGAAATGGCCAATAATTTTGAGTATTACTTCACAAAATAGCTAATGTAAAATATTTGCTGTCTATATATTAACATAAGTCACCACTTAGGTATTTTGCAGTGGGATTTGGGTTTAGCATACTGTACTTTTTTCATTACACAAAGTAAATTACCAACCACATTGGACCATATGTGCTAACAGCTGAGTCTTTCTCTGTACTTTTCTGACCTTGGTGACTAGAAAATTGGAGTTAATTCAGGCAAACAGGATTGATGCCATATGTGGCTTTTATAAAAGTTGTAGAGGAGTGGTGGGATACTGATCAGAAGAATTTTTTGTTAGCAAATCTGTCACATCTTGGAATAATTCTGGCAGTTTTATCTTTAAACACCTTTAGTTTCCTAAACAACTTACTTGAGAAGACAAGCAACATAACTCTTAAAGAGCTGCTTCCCTCCAATAATAGAAAGAATTTTAAAAATCTTGATGATTTAAAAAAAAACCCCTAAAACATCTAAAATTGAAAGTTACAGTAAAAGGCAGAGGAACTTTTCAGCCAGACTGGCTCCTAATGAATACATAATGAAGAATTCATCTACACACCAAAATGAATTTGCATGTTTTCAGTTAATGATCCATACAGAAAACACAGACAACAGCAGTTATAAGAGATAGTTTTGAGTATGTTTTAGTACTGATATATAGAGCCCCTACCCAACTTACCAGAACTTAATGGAGAAAATTGCTTTGCTGACAAAACCATACAACATGTAAAAGGTAGAGTAAAATACAATGTGTTTTTTTGTATCCTGCAATTTGGACATCTGTAGTAAGTGAGTCCAGGCAGTATAGATGTAGTTCAATGGAGAAAGGGATATAGTACAGCTTTTGAAGACTAAGTTCTAAAAAGCCTCTGCTTTATTTATAATTGGGAACAGGCAGAACAAGTGTATGCAGAACAGGGGGAAAGAATTCACTTTCCAGCATTATTAACTGGTCTATTTGAATTCTTTTCAGAAGAAATGCTCAAAAATTAGCAGCAATAAAGTAACTGAAAATTTCCAATGAATGAAAATGTGAAAACAAACTACCAGCTTGTTTGACCACCCAGTGATTTGAATCAGTCATGTTAATGTTAAATAATACACCAACACTCAGTCATAGATTATTCTAAGATTTCTCTGGCTAATTTTGTGCCAATTACTTAATTATTGCTCATACAAATGCCTTAATATATAATTGAACTGTGCAGACCCAGTCTTGGGGAAAAAAAAAACAACCAATGTATCATTTTGAGTGATCTTCTAAAACTACTGAATTAAAAATTCCCCTATTTCATATATTCATGTAGAGGGAAATCCAAAGCAAAATCAGTGAAAAGTTCACATATTGCATTTGCACTACCCCATACAAACTGAGGAACCTTGTGCTGCTCAAAATCTGACTGCAATACATAGTTTGCAATTTCAGTAGAACCCTGGTTACTATCTTCTTTAAGTTAGATTGAACTTTAAATTGCAAAAGCCATTTTAATTTGAAGACATTTAACATCAGCTGTGGGAACAGATGCTTTTTCTTGCGACAACAGTGAAGTGCTCTCTCATGTTTGCACCCGGAAGTGTCTGTCATATGGTATGGCCTCAACATTGCAGCTTTAACATTATAGATGTTCTGTTCACATTAGTTGCCCTGAATTCTTGGAAAGATCATGGTAAAAAGCACTGTCACCTCTTATTTCTTCCCATTTTCAGCATTTTCTCTGTGCACTTTAAGAAGCAAACAGGTCCAACTGTAGTATTTTTAAACATCATCTTCAATAACAAAAATCAGAGTTAAAATGATACTAGCATTGACCTATATCAGCCAGAATAAGGAAATAAGTAGCTAGGCTGGGATGACCTTCCCTCAGTCTTTACTTTTTTTTTTCCTAAGTGAGCAATAATGTAAAATTTCAGTGATAAACTAAACTTTCAAAAAAGTTTCAAAATATTTAGATGATAGTGTATTAGGAACAAAGTAAACAGAATGATGAAAAAAATATGAGAGCAATATTTAATATAGATTTCAGTTGACAGAACAATTAAGACAACAATCTAAACAGGGAAATTTTTTTGGTTTTAGGAAAAAAATATTTTTAATAGATAATTCCTCAGCTGCCATAACATTTTGTCTGTTACTCAGCAAGATCACATCTGAGGTGTATGCAGAGATACCTTATTGACATTTTGAGCTTTCTAAATAAAAATTTCTACTGATTGCTAGAGTAAAAGACTTTTTAATATTGACTAAAATATTATTCAACATTGATGTATTTACTGTTGCACATGGTAAAAGCAATTATACTTTATGCATGTTGGGGCAGAGCCTAATTTTTTGTCAATAATGAAGCATTTTAAACATGGCTTGAAATAATTACTCTGTGGCCTCTAACATCCAAGTTCAGAAATACAGTCAAGAGAAGGAACAGATATTTGATCCACTGATGTGGTCTAGTAGAAATCTATGTACCATCAGAAAAATATTGTGTGGGCTGGTATTTAGTAACTCCTAGAAAATTTACTGTTGCTGATTATAAGAGAGCTGGAACAAGATGATCTTTAATGTTCTTCTAGCCCAAATCATGCAATAATTCTATTATTATCCAGCTGCCAAGGGTTCTAGACATCTGTTTCATGGAATCATTCGGTGTAGCTGTGCGTCATTCTGTTTCCCCTGTCAAACTGTCAGTAAATTGATCACTTGAACAGAAAAGTAATTCTGTTATTCATCTAGTAAACAGCTAATGGGAAACCCAATTTCTGATGTGGTTTGAGAATCCATTAAGTTGAATTAAGCTAAATTTATATTATTATCTCTGCTAATCTGCTTACAAAAACAAGCCAGCTTTTCAGGATGTTACCAAATTATTTTGCTGAGCAGTTTCCAATAACAACTGGGACTACAGTGTTTGACTTAGTTCCTTATTTGGTTTTAATTGAAATATCTGAGAAAATTCCATCCTAGGGTATTTTATGGAAACTAATTTATGAGCAACAATTTTAGAAACCTCTAATAAACAATAAGTAAATATGTATTAAATTTCAATTTAAAAAGCTAATAACATTGCTGGTGACTGCTTAATGCTTTGCTGTTCATGTGTATTATATAAGACTGAAAATAGTGGCAATGAAAGCAAAAATAGAGTGAAAGCACAGAAAACTCATTGAATTCATTCTGCATTATATACCATATTACTTATCCCACTACATCTTGCTCCCACATAGTCTGACAAAAATTAGCAGTTGCACTGATAGTGTTTGCAATTGCATTTTAGCACATAACTGATGCCACTGTCAATGTGTTATCATGACTACATTATTTTGTGTGACTCTTTGGTTGACCCCTTCACTACTCACAGATAGGGTTCTAGAGATCACCTATGAGTTTGAAAGCCATTGTGTTGGAAAATGTCTTTTAGCAACACCGCAAACATGATTTCCCTTCATATGCCAAGAAGAAAAGCAACAAAAGCAGTGACAGTAATTTCAAACACAACAGAGTGGATGAAATTGCTTTGGCAAGTAAATAAATAGTTTCATACTTATTTTGAATATCAGTCATCTGCTGAGTTTGCTTAAAATGTGCTAATTAACATGGAAGGTTTTTCTAATGTCCACCTGGATCAGCAGTTGGACAGATACACCCTTTGTTCATTTAAAAATAAATAGCTGCAGATAAGTGAAAGACATTTTCTGACAACACGTAAATTAATAAGGAAACATGACCTGCTTTAAGGTGTATAGTTCCATAAACAAATTTTAATTTGTAATAACACCCAAATCAACTTTTATGGTTTCATCTTAGCAATAGCTAACTTCAGTAGTGTGTATCAACACTGAGCAATCAATGTCATTTCTCCAGGGGAAAGGTATTTTACTCTTATTAATTTTTATGTATATTCTTATAATTTGATTCTGGTTTATGTTTATATGACAAAAGGTGCACTGAACCTTTTTGGAAGGTACCAGCTTACTGATGATCTCTGGGAAAAGCATATTCTTATTCATCATGACAGATGTGATAACATCTGTGAATTAGCTCATGCTTTCCATTCAGACCATGACAATATTTGCCATAATGCTATGATTTTATTTTTCTATTCTATCAAGCAAATATATTCTATAGCTAACTTTATCCCTTGCAGTGTTTTTACTTTAAATAAAAAATATAAGAAGGCAATTATTATGTCTAAAAAATACCAAAGAAATTATTTACAAATCACAGTCACATAATTATAATATTTTCTTTATATTCTAATTACTCTCTATTTGATTTCCTGATTTTGTCCTAAATGTAAGAATAAAGAAAATCCCAGTAACTTGTTTATTTATTCTACTTACTCTAGGGTTGCCAAACCACGATACACTATATATTGCCATACATCACGATATTTCTGGGTGTGTTTGTTATCAGTTATTATCCTTATGCAACTTGCAAGTAGGAGTGAGAAAATTCATGAGATGAGACTAACACAGTTTAGCAGGTAAAGCAAAACATGTGTACACAAGAAAAGCACAAGGAACTCATTCGCCACTTTCCATGGGTGGGGAAATGTTCAGCCACCCCCAGGAAAGCAGGGTTCCATCATGTGTACCCATTATTTAGGAAGACAAACACCATCATTCTGCCAAACTCCAGACATCCTGCCCCTTCTTCCTTCTTCTCCCTCCAGCTTTTTATGCTGTTGGGGTCAGCTGTCCTTGCTCTGCCCTCTCCCAATTGTTTCTGCACCCCCAGCTTATTCACTGGTGGCATAGGATGAAAAGCAGAAAAGGCCCTTGCTCTGGGCAAGCACTGCTCAGCAGTAACAAAAATGTTGCTGTGTTATCAACACTATTTTCAGCTCAAATCCAAAACATAGTCCCTTACCAGCAAAGAAAATTAACTCTACCTGAACCAAAACTGGCACAAAGCCATAGCCTTTTAAAAAATGTCTAGCATGAGTTAAAGAGAGCTAAAATTTTGAAATGACTCATCTATTCAAAGAGGAATAGTGCTGACGCTGAAGCTGGTAAAGGAAGGAGGACCAGATTGCTATGTTTTATTAATGCAATCACTGTTCCCTTCCTTAATACAGTTTGGCAAATTTCTTCCAAGAAAGGCCATTAGTTCAAATGGACATAGAATGTGCAAGGAAAATAAAACTATGGTGGCTCATTCCTGTTCTGAGAGTGTAGCAGTGTCCCAGATAACCACAGCAGTCCTAGAATCAGAGAACTTTTGAGATTGGAAGGAACTTCTGCAGATAATTGATCTCAAAATTCAGTTCCAAGGAAAGCCTAGTAGAGCAGATTGTCTAGCACATTGTCTAGGGTTTGAAAATTTCCAAGGATGAAGATCCCACAGTCCCTCTGGAAAACATGCTCCAGTGCTTGACCCTCACAGTAAACTGTTTAAATATAAATGTTGATATTTCAAGTTTTGCCCACTGTCTTGTCTTTTTTTACTGGAAACCACCAAGCAAAGTCTGGCTCCATCTTACTTACATCCTCCTATCACATATTTATAAATATCAGTCTGCATTCCCCACACACGACTTTTCTTTGTTCCAGACTAAACAAACCCTCCTCTCTCAGCCTCTCTTTTAATGATGGACACTTTAATTCACCAGAGGTTTGGCATTTTCTTTTCTTGAACTTCATGAGGTTCCTGCTTACTCATTTCACCAGCCTATTGAGGTTCCTCTAAAAGGTAGCACAACCATCTGGTCTGTCAACTACTCCTCTCAGTTTTGTATCAACTATAAATTTGCTGAGATATTACCATCCAGATCATTAGTGAATCTGTATGGGACCTGATACCTTCATGAAAACATAACTCTATAAATGATCTCCAGTGGGACTTCAGGCGGTTTATAACAACCCTTTGAGCCTGCCAGCTCAATCAGATTATAGTCCTATTCAGTCTCCACTTAAATTTAGTATGGTCCATACTAAATAAGGTAGATGCCTTTAACCAATGATGCACTAGCAAAATTTGTCCTGGTTGTTTTGGTGTTGAACTCTCTTCCTGGTCTTGATCTCCCTTTTAAAGTCTAGTAAAGGTATTCAAATAGCCTGTAAGAGTCTCTTTATACTATTTATCATAATGTTTTGTACACAAAGTGGATTTCTGCTACACTGAAGATTTATAAAATCATAAACTCATAGAATGTGTTGCTTCAGAAGGAGCCACAAAGATCACTGAAGTCCAACTCCTGATCTTGCGCAAGATTGTTCCAAGAGTCACACCATGTGCCCAAGAGAACTGTCCAAATACTTCTTGAACTCTGTCAGGCCTGGTGCTGTGACCACTCCTCTGGGAAACCACTTCCAGTGCCCAACCACCCACTGGGTGAAGATAGGTAAATCTTCTATCCAACCTAAACCTCCCCTGACACATGTTCAGGCCATTCGTTTGGGTTCTGTCACTGATGACCAAAGAGGTCAGTGCCTGCCTCTCAACTTCCCATCGTGAGGAAGTTATAGACTGCAATGAGGTGTCCCCTCAGTCTCCTCTTTTCCAGGCTGAACAAGCCAAATGAACTCAGCCTCTCCTCATCCCATCTTTTTTATATAACCACTTTTTCATCTTCAAATACAAAATGTTAACACTTATCTCCATTTCCCTCTATTGCTCCACCATTTTCTTTGCTAGGTACAATGACTTGGGTTTAGACTCTACTTTTTATTTTAACTCCACCTCCTCTGCTGTTTGCAGTTGTTAGATTGCTAACATTTTGAAAAGACAAAATAGCATCCCTGCTGCCCCCAAAACATAAGTAAAAGTAAGAAATTAAAAAACATTTTTATTTTTCTGTAGTAGTTAGTAAAATCAGTCTTAGCTCAGTTCCTTTGTTCAAAACCAAGTTTTCATAACTCTGTTTGATCTTTTGCTAGAATTTTTCTTACCTCTCTTCCAATTGATAAGACAAAAAACCCCATTATTATCTCAACATTCAACTCTGGAGTGCTTTGTCTTAAAAACATTTACTGAGAATTCATTAAAACTTTCCCACTGTGCCTTATCAATCTGAACCTGATTTTGTGACCTTTATGATTCTCTTTAAAAATTTCAATCTGTTTTAGATCACTAGCTTAGCTGGCTTTGTTTCCATTTGCCTGCACCAAAATGCTCCTTGTTCTCCTCAACTCTTTTGACCCTCATCCCCGTATAGTATGATTAATGCCTAGAGAAGAGATATGTTAAACATTTGCTTTGACCAGCTTATTTTTCCACTTTCAGTTTTCTTTTTTCCTTTGAGTCTTTTTTGTTATGTATGAATTTACTTCAAACTGGAAGCTGACAAGAGGCTTAAGGCAATCTTATTTTCTCCCCTTTAAACAGGCTTTATCTAAGCAATACCAAATACCATAGCTGCAGTGCAGTACCTTTTCTTCTTGATTGCAGGGCAGCCCATTTACTTGAAATTTCAAATGATGGAAAAGGAACTAATACAAGCTCATGCATACATTTACTTGTCTTTGGGATCAACCTTTTGAACTCCTTGAAGACAATGATTAAGCTATTTCTTACTATCTATCCAGCTCTCCTAGACCGATTTATAGGTTGTAAGTTAGTCTACTTCTTCACTTTTATCATCTATTAGAACAAATCTGCAATGCTTGGAATGATAATAAAACTAGCAAAACAAAAACATCAATAGATATACACCAGTTCACTGAAACCATCCTATTTTTCAAAAATCCTGCCAAAGCATTGTGCAAGCTTATACTTCATTTTTATTTTCTTCTCTGGATTCTAATAATCCCTCAGAAACTGAAATTACTTTTTATACCTTTTAATACTTTTGTCTAAATAAATTAATTTATACTTGTTTTTCTGATGTCTCAGGATCTTGATTTTCCAAGAGAAAATTAAACTTCCAGATATTTCTAGAAATGCTTTCCCTTTAAAATTACTGTTCAAAAAAATGGAATACATTATATATTTCAAATATTGTTTATAATGCACTTAATTTGTAAAGTTTGTGTAGACACTCAAAAATGAAATTTCCATAGGTATTCTAAATCCTTGGTGAATTGTATATTGTGGGCAATTTTATTTTCCAATTGTGGAATATGAAAAACTTACACCTAAGTCAGAGATCTTTAAGAGAACTCCAGACTGAGCAGACTAGTTTGGAATGAAGTCCAAACAATGGTCACAGACATCAGTGACAAATTTTGTGAATATTCAAACATAAATATTATGAATCCTACAAGATAACACTCAAAGGTAAAATTTCTACTAGTCTTTCTGGAATGTGTTTACGTCTCTTGACTAATGGCATTCAGTATATCGCTATATTATACTAAATGTTTCAGTAATTCATTAAAAAGACATATTCAATAAAGAAAATCATTAGTATTATCAAATTAAAACATAGAATCAGAGAATTATGGAATCATTTAGGTTGAAAAATATATACCTTCTAAGATATATCCAGTTAAACCATGATCGTAATACTGCCAGGTCTACAACTAAGCTACATGACTAGCCTAAAATTCATGACTCCAGGGTGCAAATTGCTTAAAATTTTATAGTGGATTGATAAAAAGTTCATATTGATTCATGGAAGGGTTTAGGTTGGAAGGGACCATCTAAGAATATCTAGTCCAACCTTCCTACTCTGGACGGGGGCTTCTTTCACTAGATCAGCTTGCTCAAAGACCTCTCCAATCTGACCTTGAACCCACTGATACTCTCTTCTAAGCACCGTAACAACTTATGTTATCTGAACAATCAAAAACGGACCATGCTGAAGTAGTAGTGTCCATCTGCCTAAGTTCATATAGACTTGGAAGGTGTTTTTTCTTAAAAAATCATCTACAACATTTTCTGAAGCATCCTTAGTGTTGATGTCCACAAATGGAAAATGTTTTCTAAATTATCAAGTTGAAGCTTTCAGCTTAGATAGTACTTATTGGATTTTTATTTTCTTCAGAGTGGTTGAACTCTCAAAGGTTCTTAGAGAAAATCAATCTGATCAACATTTCTGTTAGAAAAACCCTGAACTGAAAAGTATATTATTCATTTAAAGATGTATTAATGATATTTTTTTGTTTGCTTGTGTGATTTGAAAGATGAGATGTAATTAAATAATTTTTTTAATAAATCTAAGCTTAATTTTTAATCCAAAATTTCTTTCTTTCTCTCTCTTTCTTTTCTTTCTTTCTTTCTTTTTCTCTCTCTCTCTCTTTCTTTCTTCAAATAAATAATTATATAAATAAATAAATTCTATGAAGCTATGTTTGTGTCTTGTTTCAATTTGCCTGAACAGAATACCTTGTTTTGTTTGCCTTTTCTCCTAAATAGTCTAACCATGACAATTAAGATTTTGCATCTGTCAGAACTCCAGTGTGAAGAACATGTTTTGGAATGTAAGATATTTCTTCAGGGAAAAGAAAAAAAACCAAAAAAATAGATGAAAGCGACAATCGATATCATGTTGTCATCCATAGTCCCTAAAATTCTTTCAAATGATCTGGCGCAAAGCCTTACTGTCTTTAAAACATTACATATTTTCAGAAAGTCATTGACATTAAATGAAAATATTCATTTTCCTTTTCTTTATATCTCCCTGACAACACCTCCACTTTACAGTCTTTTGTAACAGTCATGTAAAGAGGTCCTTGACCCTCATAATCACTAGTTCTTCTTATTTAAGAAGAGGTAAAGTCTAAAAATAGTTTTAAATAGAGCATAAAATCATAGACAGACTCACTGAATTTGGATATTAAGCACTTTTCTTTATGGTGGCATGCTTTTCTTCATTGCATTACTCCTACCAGCTCCCAAATCCCTAACTTAGCCAATCCTTAGCCATTTGGAACAGTATATCATTGCATATATCTTTATACACAGATATAGATACACCCCTTGCTCTGTGGGGTGGGTTTTTTTGTGTTTATACATAAAAATACCATATCTCTGTGTTTTTATTTTTAGAATGTATTTCTCACAGACCCTAGATGGAACACTTAAATAGACTAGATAATTAGGTTTAACAAATAGTCTCTCTACGTCACAACTTCTCTAGAGTCTTCTATATTTTATGAAGGGGTTAAGGAAAGCTAGTTATTTTGGACCTTGAAGAGCATAAAAAATCTTTCAGTAGAAGACAGCCTTGCAAGATAGCCTTAGTGGATACTAACCCCACTGAATATTTACAATATCGTCACTTACATTCAAAGATTTTCAGAAATATTCTGTGTGCTATATCAAACTAGCCAAATTGCTTTTTGTCCATTTATGTTTCCACCCACTTCTTGAAGGTATGCAGAAATTAGTATCTCCTTACACATCCACAGTGATCTGCAAGAGAGAGGTCATCTGGGAGGCTTGGAACTATCTCTCGAAAACTCTTTAGAAATAAACTCGTCATTATCCTTTCAAATACATGACCTGTGGCTAGAAAGCTATAGGTGTTCTGAATAGATCAAGATGCAATCTATTCTGGAAAAAATACTGACATAGCACAACTTGCTCTTCAAGGAAGAGAAGATAAATTTTTTCTTTATCCTGATTTAACATGATGAGGTAAATGGTAGAAAGGGAGAGCCAATAAGGAATATGATGATCCTCCTCAACAGCCAGCACTCAGGATCAATTTACTTGTATTAATATAAAGAGGACATTTCTTATGTTCTTGATAAAGCTTAAGAGCCTATTTCATTGCTTATAAATAATGTATAAATATTTAGAGAATGCTATAAATTTCATTTGGTTATAAAAGTAAGGTTACACAGGTAAAGTTCTCATTTGCATATTCGAGTCTTATTCTAACAAAAAAAAAAGATTTTTTTTTTAATCTGTGTTCATAAACGCCTTCCCAGTTGCCTGCCACTCTCAATATAAAATATAAGCATCGCTCTTTTTGTCGGGATTTTTGAGACAAGTCAAATATGACAGAAAAGCAGAGCAACATTAAGACAGAACCAATACTAATCTTGAGACACCAATAATTTCAATAGAGCTATTTCATTCAATACCAGATGAGGATAAGAAGCTACAACCTTGTACCTGTATTATGAGAATTCTGATCATGAGAAACGTCAAATGACTTAATTTATACTATTCTATTATTCTCAAAACAATAATTGTTATTAAGTAAATAATTTTCTTCACCATTCTCGCTTTTGTTTTTTCCACATCCCAGAAAAGGGGAGTGTATGGGAAAGGGAAGCAGTAACTGTTTCTGGTCTCTGAAGGAATTTTTTTCATTAGACCTATAATTGCTGTACAACTTTGTTGGAAATAGCAGCTGCTAGCAGAAAGGTATATATGATAGACATTTCATGACTACTCAAAAATGAGAAGACACCTACTGTACAGTGTGACCTTGAGTCACTAAGGGAGTTATAGTCAGAAATAAGCTGGACAGGTCTGCTTATCAATAGCAAGCTTTGTGGAGCAAAAGATGGAAGAAGAAAGTCAGTTAAGTGATTTGATAGAACAAATATTCAAGAAGGTGTACTTCAGACAGTTTCCAAGGTAACTACCTCTGTGGCTGGAATCTATAAATACAGGTACAAACAGGGTTTCAACTCTGATACTGAAGATAATGAAATATGCAAAGGAAAATAAATTATTGAAAGAGTAGAAGGCTGAATGAAAGAACATGGAAATTATGATTAATGAAAAAAACATAGAAAAAACATAGTAAAATAATAGTATTTTAAAAAATTACTCGTATTAGTGGTGTCAGTATTATACTCATAGTGGCTTGCTAAGCATTGACAAAGAATATAAAACTGTCTACTAGAGGAGTATTTGGAACAAAAATATCTGACTTTATAAGCAAATTGGATGTGCGTGTAGGTTCAGATCTGATTTATATAGACTGTATATACATACATGTGTAAATACACACACTCTGGTAAGCCCTATTAAATATAAATTACTAGAAAAATGTGGGTTGTGAAAGAAAAGCAAGTGAAACCTGTGGGTTTGCCTAGATCTAGTACTTGAAGAATAAGATTGATTCTCTTATTTGTGTTCTGAAAGAAAACAGACAGCCCAGAATGTAGTTTAGCCACCTTAGGCCAAATACACGTTGTATCATTCCAGGATATTTGTTCCAAACAACTGGGTTAACAACAAATTAATCCCTTTAAAGAGACATAACATAAGACTGACTGTTGCATCAAAGTACTTCACACTGCTGGAATCTGGCTGCCTGACATCCTGAACCCCTGCTAAGTTATGAGGTCATGACATGGTGAAGGCCAGTAAATGAGTATAGATAATAATATGGGCATGGGTCTATGGAGAAATGAAAACTCATTCAGAACAAATGGTGCAGTATTACTTTGAAAATCTTCCTGGAAGTTCATCTTTATTTAATTTAAAAAAACAAAAAAAAGTGTGTAATAAAATTACTCAAATAAGCCAAGACACTTTTCTCGCCTCAAAAAGACTTAACTTATCTCTTCACTGCCAATACCTACGAATATTTCAGATTTCTGTTAAAGATTATTCTTTAACAGAGGTCTATTTGATAAGTTATATGGCTCTCAGTTTGTTTCGGGAAAGGGGTATTTTGCTCTGCAATTATTGTTTAGATAAATTTTAAACTTTCTTCACAGTACATATGGAAGAGTGGAATTCCCTATTGCAGTAGGAGCAAAGACAGTGCACAAAAGAAAATCAAATGGCAAAAGTAAATTAACAAGTTCTTGACTGTTAAAAAGCACACTTCCATGGGAATTTCTTATGTCTCTTTTTTAAAGTTTAAAAGCATAGTAGGGCAACACTTCTGTGACTTGAAGATGATGTGAACACAGATGTAAGATTTTGTAGAAAGTGCAGGACCCCAAGGTTTTTAGTGTTGAGTATATAATACATGCAGGAATATTCAGATATTTCCATATTTTCATAGGTAGACATTACACTAAAGTTCTCTGCTCTTCCTAGTATATTTAGAGGAGAATTTTAGACACATACTATAACAATACAGGCTGTGTTTATATCATTATGAATTTCTGCCCACTGAAATTGATGTAACAGGGAAGAAAGGTGTTATGTTATGCTAAATCCTGCCAGTAGATCAGTAGATGCTAACATGTAGTGAGAGGAACAAACAGATCAAGCAGATTTTAGCATTCCATTCCAGGACACAATCTAACAATCTAACATATAAACCATACTGTTTTGTCATAATAAGTAATTCTAATATTTAAAGGGAAGAGACAATTGTTTGGAAGCTGGTACAGACAACCTATGACTAAAAAGTCTTAGAAGTCTTGTTCTAATATTCCTCAGGAAGAATAGAAGTAGCCCAATTCATATATGATCATTTTCAAAACACCTGATTTTTTCAATTAGCATTATATTTTTGTCTACTCCTACATGAGCCCAGAGAACTTAGTTGCATGATCTTGTTCCTACTATACGTTTCTGCACTAGCAAAAATGTAACATATCAAGGAAAATATGATTCCCAGCAGAAGATTAATTGCAAACATCCAAAAAGTCAGAGGGACATAAATCAAGGAATAATGTATGCATTTTTTTAATTGTTATTGACTCTTCTCCCATCTTACTAAGTCTCTAAAATTTATACAGGAAATAAAGATGAAATATAGCAGTTTAATCAGATTTTAGCTTTCATTGCTTTTACCATGAACTTAATGCAGTGAAAACAAATGAATTGTAGAGAGTCATTCAAGCAAGGGGGTTTGTCACTGCAAGTTTTTTGTTATTGAATGGCTTGAATCTTTGAAAACAAATTGACAAACCTCTGATATTATATTATTTTTATCATTATGCAAACTGTGAACAGTGATACACTTACAGCCTACAAAATAATAACTTTTCATCTTTTAGAAAAAAGACATTTAAGAGAATTTCATCCGCTGAGGACTTAGCCACCCACAATTCTTATTCTGTGACACACAGACGTTAAAACAAAGCTACCTGCTTAAAATCTTAATTTCTCTTGCATTTTAATACTAGCTCCTCTCTAAATTGCACTATGAGACACGTAGTCCCTACTGTTACATCAGGTCTTGCATAGTAAAATCAGGACCATTGTGCAGGGCATCCTGAGGATTTTCCTGCTTGCTTCTCCTTGCAGCTATCAAACAATAACCCTTCTATTACTCCTGATAGTGTTTATCAGAAGCTGACAGGGAGCTGAGAGGGACAGCAAGGACAGGAGGAGAGAGGGAAGTAGAGAAGTATAAGAAACACACATGCAATTCTAAATACAAGCAGCTGTCAAAAAGCTTCTAAAAGATGTTGCAAATTGTCTGCCAAGAACAGATAAGGTGCTAATCAAAATAAATGAGCCCCACAACAATGGCAAAGCGAAGCTCATGTACTTAAAACAAAGCAAATGTTCAAAATTCATTTAGGGAAACAGAAATTTTATCTAGTGAGATATCGGTAGCTAATGATAGGTCAAACACTTCTGATAGAAGTCTTTGTGATCAAGACTTCATCCCATACTTCGAATAAGAGCTCCAGAGGCAGGAGCAGCAAGAGAGCAAGAAAGATTGATTGAAGACCATTCTCTGCAGGCTACCAATTTTCCACTTCCTTCTGTCAAACACTGCCAGACTGCCTTAGTAGTACAAAGATACAGAAAGTATGGAAAGATAATAAGCTGAAAGTGAGCAATTTCCTAACGAAAGAAATGAGATGACGTGAACACCTAACAGCTGCCAATCAGAATTAAATGATATAATGAGGATACTTACCTGACAGTTGAATGAAAATTTAGCAGGTGTGTACAATTTCTCAATCTGCACTTTTGTATATAAATTGCACTAAACAAATATTGTCCAAAATATAAAAATTTAAAAATTATTACTGAAAAATCCCTTTTCTCCAAATAACCTATTATTTGATAGAATTATTTCAAGATAATGATATGATGGGGTTTTCACACTCTCATTCATTATTAAACTTGCTATTTCAATTTAATAAGTTTCTAAAGATCATCAAGTTTTTTTCATGTTTTGTCTGGTGGTTTTTCCCCAGTGGAACAGGGAGGAAAATCTTGACTGGAGAGAAATAGCACACACTATTAACATAAGAGTCAGGTAAATTCCAGGAAATCAGCAGTAATAAATGCTCTCATGACTCATCTTAAAACAATTTTTTCACCTCTGCTAGATTTATGATAATTTCTGATTACAATCTACCATGGTTTTTATTTTTTTTCTCAATCATGTAATCCTGCATTATTTTTAATTTCTAGAGTAATAGAGTCAGCCTATTGTGAGGAGGTATTAGATTTTAATATAAACTACCTTACACTGTACTGAGGAATAAAGAAATTTTGTGGAGACTTAAGTGAAAAGAAGAGCTATGATAAGCTCCTCTGAGATCACCACTGTGATCTCTTTCTGATAACATTTCTAGGATTTGTTAAGATGAGTTTCTACCACTGTGGGAGGATTCAATTTTCACTGACTAATCTAATTTTACAGTGGTCTGAAATAACATATTTCCATATACTTCTATGCAGTTTTTTCCCCCTCTTTCCTGTAATTTGGTGTCATGTGATTTCTATTAAAATGATGCAGAAAATTAGGGCATTGTGAACTGTTCCCTTCAATGGCAAAAATTAAGTATGAAACTATGGAATATGGTCCTTATTTTTAAAAATTTTATTATTTCACCTCATCATTTTTGGCTTTAATTTACTGATGAGTAAATTAAACGACCCACCAAAATATGGAGAAAAGTCAAACCCTTCCCAGTTCACAGATTTGTTGGAGGTAAAATGACGTGGGTTTTTTTGGGTTTTTTTGATATTTCTAAAAAGAGATGGCTTCTGTGTATGACAATGCACACAATACTACTCTCAGCCTAAAGATCAGACATGTATTTTTATTTCTTTGTGGCTGTAAGAACTGCAGATAATTCCTGGCTTAGAATTCTCCTGTAATAACTTCTTCACATCCTTCAAACTTTTCTCCTCCTGCACATACAGGGCAAAAAGAGTAGGATTTCAGCTTCTCTCTCTTTGGTCTAAGACATTGGTTCCTTGCAGGCCTTCACAGGTATATTATGAAGAAAGATACTGACCCTTTGTTTAGATGAAAAAATGTGGGGAAAGGAGATTGGAGAAGACAATACAAAAAACAACCCTCTTATAGTCTTAGACGAGAAGGGTTCTCAAACAAAGGAAGAAACATATAGAATAAAATCCTTCATTTTCAAAGTGTTAATCAAATATAAACCATTCCTAACACCAGTAAAGAGCTACTCTGGGGAGCAGGTAGCAATGACTGGTCCCTATAGTGTCCCTTTTCCTCCCTCACTTCTCCGAAGACAGGAAATGTGCACCAAAGCCAAGGGAACCTAAACCTATTATGCCTTCTCACCATAAAGTAAGTCTAAAGACCAGCACATGACAGCTATATATGGAATAAAGTTGCAGGAAATTTTCAAGAGTCTGTATACAGATATATAAATATATAAGTGAAATCCACAAATAACTTCATAAAAGAATCCTTAATGAAGTTTATAGTAAACAGTTTACACATTCAAAGTCTAACTGCCAGTAGGCTATGATTACAGAATAAAATATAAAGATGCAGTTAAATATACAGTATGTGGCAGTGCTCTTCACTCTTAAGCTTCACACATTATATGTACTTTCACTGCAATGCATACTGTTATTTTACTCAACACATTTTTTAACACCATATATTCTATAACAGGACAGATGAGCAAATCCCTTTGCTTAGAACCAAAACTCTCCAAGAAAAATATGGGGGGAAATACAGGTCTAACTTCTAACATAATGAAATTAGCTTGATAATATATATTTGACTGGATCTATGAACATTTGGAGAAACCCAACAGAAGTGATGAGACACAATTCCATTCCTGGAGCCTTTTACAGGGCCACAGAGAGAGCTGGCTGCAGAATGATGACTAGGATAGATTTTGTGCACCATTTGCAGAATACAGGCAGCAGGTGAGCAATGTCCAAAACCTGACCTTTTCTGACAAGCTATCCAGTTCCTTTTCATGTCAGGAAGGATCCTATTCTCTTTCCAAGTCTTCACTGGAGGAACAATCTGTCTGAGCCCTCATAATTCTTCCAGATCTTACCTTCACTGTCAACTAGCTTTTATTTCACTATCAAATTTTCTTGGCTTTTTGCATCTGAAAACAGAGACCGGCAAGTCTATTAAGTCTTTCATAGACCTGTTTCTACTATCCCTGAAACATCTGGAAAAATCATGACTACACTGACAAGCATTTCTACTACAAAAAGAGTGGACTCAGGTTATTTGCAAGACAGTTTGGAAGACAAGTAATGTCACTGTAAAGCAGCAATCTTCACATCTGTCTTTTTTTTTTGCAATGTAGTTACTAAATACAAATGGTGTTACTTTTATCTCATGAAAGATATGAGCTACAAATCACTGCCAGTTCAGACAAGTATCAGTATGTGCATTTCACTTTCTCATATTTCACCCTAGACTGATGGGTGTCATAAACAACATGCTGAGCTAAGAGATTCAATGGTAGCCATGCTCATATTCTTATACTTCAGCCACTTGCTATGATTTGTTTAAATTAGAGGTCTCCATATAGAGGTGTCTGTCCATTCTTGTTCTAGTCTCACAACTACAAAAGCATAGAGCATATTCCTAGATTTATATTATTTCAGCTCCATCAGCAGATATTTTCATGCCTTTCTGTTCAAAGTTTCAAGATATATGTATTTTAGGAACCATGTCTAAAGAGACAATACAGAGTCCCATAGATTTTTTTTTTTAGTCAGAAATAACCCTAAACTAACATCAATCCATATTCTCCTAAGTAATGAGATAATCATAAATAGAATAAAGAACCCCAACTTTATAATCTGTTAAAAGCCCATGAAATAATTAATGTGAATCTACAGTATTGGAGAAAAATTTACAAGTAGCATACCATGATGGCGATAGTGACCACAAGCCAAATTCTAAACCTCCACATGTTCACTCAGCATGGCTGGAGTACTGGGGTGCTCAGGAAATTTCTTGCAAACAAAGTGCTGTTGGGAGCCATAACCAAACAGCTGTCATGATTTACACTATGTTTGATATAGAATCAACCCCAGGGACAGAAAGCCAATGTTCCTTTGTGCAACTTCTTTGTGTGCTTACAGAACTAATCTCTGTCATAAACAACAATCAAAGAATAGCCCATACATAAAATAAAATCAGTGCCTCACCTGCTCATTGGAAGTAGTTGATTTTTACAAAGCATTTAAAAACACATGCTTTAACATATATATCTCATGTATATTATTTCCCTTAGAAAGTAGTTCAATTGATATATGTGGTGACTCACCATTGTTGCTGAAAATTGCATTTTCCTCAAAATCACAAGGGTACCCAGTGAGTTCTAAGGTCTCAAAAGCTTAAAATATTGTAGGTAGAAATTAGTTTGGGAGGGGGGGGGGAAAAAGTACTTTTGGGGGAGATTTATTCTTTATTTTTAAATTCAAAATACTAATTTTTTTTTTCCTTTCTTCTTACAGTAATTTCTAACTGATTGTGTTCACCCTTGCCATTTGGCTGTGTTTTCAGTCACATAAAGTTCCACTCTGGAGTTTACCTGTATTAGCAAATACTTTGCTAATGTGTGTGCTTTCCACTGAGAAGCAAAAGGCTCTCTCACTTGATTAGTTTATTGTGCACAAAGAAAGTGATCCAAACAAGGTTATTATGTCTCCTGGGATACAGAACTCGGAGATGTCTCAAAGTCTCCGACATCAAACAGTGTGTCTATTCTGAAAAGCCATGTAACTGGGGATAATCTCCCATATGTCACAATGACCAGTTCAGGCAGGGGGACAGAAAGACACTGTACCAAACACTATGTTTCTCCATATTAAGATCTGGGGAATGAGAAGCTCTTTTTCCTTAAAGTATTCCCCTCATAATTAGATTGTAATTATACCATCTAGATTCATCTTTTGGACAAATATATATTGTGTGTGTGTGTGTGTGTGTGTGTGTATATATATATATATATATATACATACATGCACATATGATACATATATAATACATATATATATATACAACACACATAAATGTGTGTATATTCTACATATATATATTACATCTATGTGTGATGTATAAATTTATCTGGCAATTTGTCATGATTGATCTAATTTTCAAAATATTCTTTATGGACAGACCATACCATGTTACAGAAAACAGCTATAAAACAGAAATTTAAGATTCATGAAGAACAGACTGTTGCCTGGCAGTAATTAGCAGTAAATAGAAAGTAGTACAGACTTAAATTCTAATGATTTGTTTATCATATTTTATAATAAGTTATTTCTACAATTTTTATTGGCATTTCCATTTTGTCATTAAATGTCACAGGGATTATGCAGCTCATTTTTCTGGGATCATATTCATGAGAAAGCTAATGAATGTCAATAAGAAACACTGCAAACATAAGGGAGAGTCAAATAACAACCCAGTACTCAGAAAACACATTCTACTGATTAACACCATCCTTTAGCAGCTTGGATATCTAAACGGTTGGAACATCAACAGAGAGATAACAAGTGAGGTGTAGTCATAAGGACTCTTGATGTCCTTTAATGTCACGTGTAAGAAGTGCAAGATCAAGCTTTGGAGTGTAAAAGGAATTCGTCATCTCTGAAGTATAAATGATGAGTTGAGAAAGATGTGACCAAGAATGGAGGTGCTATATGTGCTTTGTATGTGCTATATTGCAGAAAGACAAAAAAGTATTCCAAAGAAATCTTAAGGAGGCACTGTTTTGTTATTAACACTAAAATGTGCTCATGAGCACATTTGGAAATGACAGTTGCTTGGCTAGGTTTATTTCTTATTATTAGAAGAGTGAAGCAAAACTATTTCAGCTACATTGTAAGACTAAATTTTAGCACCTCAGAATAGCCTTCCTTCAGACTTTAACGTCAGTTATTAATTGATTTAAATGATCAGGTAAAATATTCCCTGAGAATGTACAAGACCAAAAAGAATTTCTCTTCAGAGGTCAGATTAATTTCTACTAATGGTATGGTATGGTATTTTCCCTCACTTCATTTTTAGGGATACAATTGATGGAGGCAATAATCAGCTCCAGCTGGGAGGCTTCCTAATTTTTTGCTTTAACTAACTGGGTACTTATACTGCATAGTGATATGAGCACTTCAGCATTATCACAGTAATATGCAAAATTTAGTAAGTCACAGCAATAAGCAAAATTACTGTTTTGTATTTTAATATATACATTTTAATTGCCTTTTTTCAATTTTTTTGTTTTTTTGTTTTAATGTTTACTTTTACTAAATTGAAGATTAAAAATTATAATCGGAAAATATACTGTATTTTGCAGATATTAAGGCAAGGAAATTAGATTCTTTGCAGATGTGCTATAGCAATTACTGAACATGAATACTCAAGTAATTACTATGTTAAATACCTTATTCAAATAGGCAGAGTACAAATTAAAGCTATCCTAGTTTGTCTGAAATCCATAGCTTGCTATGAAGCAGCAATTATTTTCTTCTTTTTTTTTCCCCTAATTTTTCTTTCTGATTTTTTTTAAAAAGCAACAACGAACTTTCATATTTAGTGTTCTAAGTAGAATGGCCTCAGTTTTCTGAACCTTTGTATCTTTGACATCATACCAAGAAAGAGAGGACATATATTTATTGAAGTTACAAAACAATCTAGATTAAAATAGACTGTCTAGAAACAATATTTACACTTTAAACAGCATAAATAAGATGGAAATACAACTTATACAGATTTTTTCTTCCATCCTGTATGCATACCATTGGCAAAAAAGACAGAAAACTTACATTCCCTCAAAGTAAACTAAGTAGCAAGGGTTGTTTAGTATAAGACACATTAGCATTCCAATGAAGCAAATATATTTTCAGATATGTTAAGTGCCTTCTGTCCCTTCTCTTATCTTAGAATGTTAATCTGTTTATCTGTTTTCTCTTCTGTTCATAATAATTCACAAAACCAGGACTTCTTAAATGGTATGGATGCAAAGAGTTCTCCTCTCCAAATGTCTTAGCATTAAAAAAAATCCAGTTATTCTTCCTAATGTATTTTCTAGAAATTGAATCACCACCTAAAATCAAGTCAGGATAACGCCGCTGTCACTATTGGAATCAAGGAAGATCCAGTCATCCTGTTTCCAAACCAGTCCCTCGAGGATTTTTAAGTCCCCAGAGAGACTTAGAAGTAGACACTTAGCTGTTCAGAACAGCCAGACTTAGCCATTTCTGCATAACATCAGAAGCAAACTTTCTCAGGAAACTAATGAAATTGCTGACTGCAGGGACAGGTGGCAATTGAGGATTTAAATGTTGTACTTTGACTAAAGCAGCAATTAGTTACCTAATTTATCTGTGGAACAGATGGCATCTTAGGAGAAGAAATGATGGATGTACAATTTTATTTGAGTAACTTAGATAGGTAAACTTGGGAAAGTACTATAAAAATTTAATGCAATAATAATACTCTTTAATCAATATATCAACCCTGCAGTTTATTTTAAAATACAGACACATTATATTCATAATTATTTTCTTCAGCACTTTCTATTATAAGAAAAATGGGTGGGTATGATTAGCACTTGGACAGTATATTTGAAAATAGAGATTAATATGGCATAGTATTTCTTTAATGATTTAGTAGAAGGAGTTTTTACCCATCAAAACTAAAGATACAGCTCTAGTCAACTAAAAGGGAGGAAAATAACCACAATAACCAATTTCTTAAAGTAAATGGGTGAGCTATCCAACTTGCATATAACCTAAAGGATCAAAAGACTGTTTATAAAATTTTAAAACTTAAAAAAAGCAACTAAAAAAATTCCTGAATGAAAATAACTCTGAAAATCAAAAAAATACAGTTAGAGAGAAAATTATAGTGCTTTATTTAGACTTTCAAAAGTTATTCACCTGTTACAAGCTAAGATATTTATAGAGGTTCACTTTTTAGTTAACAGAAAAGGAAAAAGAGGATATCTCCACAGAACAATTCTCTAGATGTCCTAATCTTACATTACCTGCAGAAGTGAAATTAAAAAACTCAGTCAGGTTATGCTTGGAAGCTAGGGAAGATGAATGACTTGGTTTAAGCCAGAGATAAGTGAATTCAGGTAAATTCATCTGGAGAAATTTGATAGCAATACCTACTAAACTGCTGAGATTTTTACAATGAATTTTTGTTGTTTTTGTTGTTGGAAACCGCTTTTCTGCATGTATAAAAATTTTGAAAGACCTTTTAATTGCAAGGAAAAGATACTTCCATTAGATAGTATGACTGGAACAGGATGATAAAATTTGGAACCCTACCCAAGCACTTTCCTGTCCATACACCTCCAGATTTTAGATTGCATCAGAAAATTAAGACGCAAGTGAAGAAAGACTTCCACCTTCCACTTTGACCTGACCTTCTGAAAACTCCTGTGGGAAAATATGGTTTTGGACCTGAAAATTTTTTGTGGGATCCTCTCACACCTCTCCCCATGTTCTGCACTGAGAAAGAAGAGATTTATTTTTCCCCTCAATTTACAGCAGCCTTTTCTTGTTGCTTAAATTTTAGATATTGTCAACCATTTTCAATGGATGGGTTGAAATGAAGTCACCTGAGAGATAAAGCATGGCATGTCGTGGAATACCACTAGCCAAATGTTATTTATCAGGATCTAAAGGAGAACAACAAGCTGGCTTTCTGTTGTCTGGAAGCAAAGGAAGCACCAGATAAGTCTGTGAAAGATCTGGGCAGCCAAAGCACACCCCAAGCTAAGCATAAATGTCTCGTGAAATTCATGTCATAAAATTAATCCAAATAATTGCTTTCAATCATGGCTTTAAACCATTAAAAAAGAACTTAAAAGGACCATAACACTAATGGCAGAGGACTCAGGCTAGATCTAGCTGTGTTTAACAATGTCATTATTGTGCAGAATTGACACAAAGGCATCAGGGAGATTAGAAATACAATGAGGAAAAACATTGCATGTAGTTCCAGAGAAACTAACTTAAAAGTAAATTTTCTGAGGAATAAAAACCCCACTCCTAAACTTCAGACCTGCAACCAAATAATCTCAGAGATTTGTTCATCCTTTCTGAACTTTAAAAGGGGTTGTAGTGTTCTGATCTCAAGCCACCTAACAAGCACTTATTTCTCTGCTGTCTGTGATACATCAATGCCAGGCAGATAGAAAGATATAAAATAGATGTTGCATCTTTACAATAATGTTCAATGACAGAGGAGTACTACTGTTGGGGAGGAATCAACACTAAAGGCCTGTTGTCTTTAAATCATCAGCTGTGATTTAAAAGTGATAGACTTATTTCTTATAAACTTTTATAATCAGCTATATCCATGTATAAAAAAATGAGAAAATATTTAATTATAAAAATTTTAGGAGAGTAGTAATATTTATGTGCAATAATCTGATAAAACTTCAGAAGCCACACTATTAATAATATAAATAATATACCATTATATATCAATAATATAATTAATATAATTAATTAACATACCCACATTATGATAAATTTATGGTGAGTATAACTCTGTAAAACTCTTTTGTAGACAGATCTTGTATTATGAACTTAAAAGCTAAGATCCAAATTTGAGATTTTTTGGTCAATTGAAGTTGGGTTTAAATGAGTTACTGGATAAATGGTTAGAGATTCAGGGTACCATACAACTGTTAAGTGTTAATCTTAGTTTAGTTTGTGTTATTTCTTTGTTTGTTTTTCCTGGCATGGGTGTTTGGTTGTTTGTTTGTTTGTTTTTTTTAATGAAGCAATTTTTTTCCATTCAACTGTCTCTGAAATAAAACAGCTCTTGAGTATACTGAGCATGTATAAACTTCACTGCATAAATACAATGCTGAGGAAGTACCAGGAGGGCTGGAGGCAAGCAAGCTGTTGAGATCCCAGATGGCCAATGCAGGGGAAAAGCTTTCCATGACTGGAAGATGTTTGGACATGTGAAAGCTGAATCACTTTGTTTACTGCAGAGTGGTAACCAGACCATCACATTAATGCATGGGATTCTACTGCAAAGGGAAATTCTTGTCACTACATGAAAATTAAATCACTGGTGCAAATCTATTCAGGGATTTGTGTCTTTTATGAACTGCACTACATTGTTAATTTCCCTCAGATTTTAACTATTTGAATTCGCACTATGGTTTTAATGTAAATCTATAGTAATATAGTGCCTAGGTTATTGTGGAGAAAAAAAAACAGTAAACAAAACAAACCAACAGGTAAACAAACAAAAACCACCAAAAAACCAACCAACAACACAAGCCATTATGACTAATACAACATTTAGTTGGTAATTGAGTTGCAAGTCTCTGAAGTTAACATAGGAATGAGAACGGCATAATTGTCTTGTAAAAACAATAGAGAAAAATAAAGTATTTTCATGAGAAAGTGCATAGGTGTATGATTTTTTTTTTCCTGACTGTACACTAGAACTAAAACAATTTTCTGTATAGGTAGAATTGAAAGCACAGATACTCAAAAGCATTAGCTCCAATGTAAGAAATCATTTTTCAGATTGTCCCAAATGAAGACAACCAGAAACGAATGGTATCAATCTGAAAGGAATGGTATGATTGAGTAGTCGATACAAAGAAGGTAAGGGAAGAACATTAACAGATATTCTAGCAATATTCTATTCCTCCTAAGTATAAATTAACCTTTTAAAAACTCTATACATTCTTGAAAATCTGTCAAATCCTAGGTACAGTTAGTTCCTTGCTTCAATAAAACACAGTGAATTTAATAGTTCCCAAACTTGTTAAGGTCATGCATTTGAGGTCACCAGCAACAGCATTGCTCTGTTTATTCTGTACATTTCTGCTTTAGTAATCTGGGAATAACCTGCAACAAATTTTCATTTACTTTCTGTTGACCAATTTAGTAGAAAACATTCTGACAAAGTGGATTTCTGTGTGTACTAGTTTTAGAAAAAAATTATAGGAAAGTGTTTTTGATAACGGTGCATAGAAGGCTACAATTGAAAGTCAATTATCTGATCCAATACCCATCTATTTGCCTAGAGACTTTCAGCACAATACATTGAGATTGCATAGAAATACAAATTTCAGCAATTAAAAAAAGCAATAAAGTCACTGTCCTTAATAAAGTGCACAAAAATTTTATATGATACAATTGTCTTAATAATGCATGTCATTATGAAACAGAAATTTCTTAGATTCAGAATTATGATAAAAAATTATCCTAGAGTAATTACAGGATCAGATAATTCTGATAAACATTATTTCTTCATGGCACCTGCTTGTATCCATGTGTTAAGTTTGCTACAGCTGAGCTTTGAAGCAGCTTTATTCCTCATCTTTTATTGAAACACTATGTAGTTCCTGAGGAAAAGTAGTTTAACTTAATTCTTTGGACTTTATTGGTAATCAATTAGAATGCTCATTGTTTTCAGAAAACTCTCAGGAGACCTACAGTAAAAAAACAATACAGTTCATACAGTCTATAGGGGTTTGGTTTTTTTCTTTTTTTTAATGGTGGCTTGCAAAATGCTAATTTTAATGTGACTTATGCAATCACAGTTAGAGGACGTACTCTATATTATATATATTCAAACCAGATTTTCTTACTCTGAAGACTACAACTCTGAGTAGTAGTTCTTTCTATAAGAGAAATATAGTAAATGAACAAAAATATACCACAAGAATCATTACACTTCTAAAGCAATCTTGATTAAAGCAACAGTTATTAGATCAGATGAAAAGCAGTCAGAATAGAAACTTAGAAGCCATCTCACTTTACAG
Source organism: Cettia cetti (assembly GCA_013401135.1). Classification (NCBI taxonomy): domain Eukaryota; kingdom Metazoa; phylum Chordata; class Aves; order Passeriformes; family Sylviidae; genus Cettia; species Cettia cetti. The sequence continues at coordinate 23,887 of VZUI01092268.1, read as the reverse complement.
GTAAACTTGGCCCTGAGTCTCAGTGCTCACAGCTGATATGGTTGGCTGAAACTCTGTGTTATTTGTTTCTGAGCAAGTATGGAAGCATTGTAATTTGGAAATAGAGAAAAGGTTTATCTGTGTTCTCTCATACTGGAAAAGACTGAAGATTTCAGCTTGGAGTGTTTTTTGTAATTTAAGACACTGAGATTTAACATTCTCAGCATAACTAAAGAAGGTTATTTTCTCCATTACTAACGTGGATTTGCTACCTAAAACAAGAACCTAATTGCAGACTTCCATGTTTCAGACTTCTATGCATGTTAGATGCAGACCTAAATCTTATTTCTCTCTCTGTTTTGCTAATTTTGATAAATTGTTGATGGAAAGCTGCAAAATCACAAAAAGGGGTGAGATTATTTGGCAGCTTTTTGTGGTGCTTTTGTCTATGTTTATTGAGGAAAAAATATTGGTCTTGGCTAATGTATGACGGGAACACCTCACCTTCATTTTAAATCCAAAGGCAAAATAATTTTCTCTTGTTGCCAAATGTATCTTTAACTACTGAAGGCAGAAGCAACTTGCTTGTAAATATCATTACGCGGGCTCTAAGAAAAGAGGCCACTTTCAACAAATACCATGTGTGCATTTAAGCTCTTAATGTCAAAGTCCTCAGTTGTGAAGTTTGTTGTGAATTTGTTGTTCCCTGGTTGTGAACTTTGGAGGCACAGGAATGTGAAGCACTTCAGAGTATTCAGCAAATTGAATTCCATTCTGGTTCTAAATTCCTAAACTGTCAGCACAGTCTTCGATTCAGTGTGTGTCATAGTGCATTTATTTGTTTATGAGCCCAAGGACAATTAATTTTCAATCCATGCTGGATTTCAGTGAGAAAGGTGTTTTAGATAATTAATGCTGACTCCTTCTTCATATTTCCAATAAATACATTTTCTCTAAATATTAATCAAGCGGATTAGAAGCATAACTTCCATTAAGCAGTATTTTGATTTAAAGATCAATGAGGAGAGAAAGTTGCTTAGTGTTATATAAGAAATATGTATCCATCCCTCTAACTAGAGATATTCTTAGATAAAGATATATGATCAAAAATTGAGCTCTTTTTTTAAAGAAAAAAACCCCTGCATAATCAGTCTCAGCCACACAAAATGTCTAATTCACCTTCTCAAAAAACAAACTGTCTTACAAGTTTGCAAAGTGAACGAACAAAACCATCCATCAGTGAGTATTTCCCTGCAAATACTCTATCCTCCCTAACACCTGCTCCTTTTAACAATTGCTCAGAAAAGCATTCAACTGCTATCAGAAGCTTCAAGCTCTTACACTGACAAATACTATGATTCACTCACCCTCCAGTTTTACCATTCGTGGCAGAACAATCTCTTTAAAGAGAATGAACTTGATTGATGTATTGAAACAGTTTTTCTGCACGAGTTCCTGTGTGGGCCAGCAACATTTATACTCTCCAGAAAAAGAAACAAATATGAATATCCAAGGCAGTCCCAAAACAAGAAACTTTCTGAAGTTTTAAAATATTTATACTCTAGAGAAATGATAACATGTTGTTTGTTTTCTATGAACAGCTCTAAAAGCAACATTTATGCTTATCTACAATTATTACCTAGGGAGAGAGTCTTTGTCCCAGAGCCATTGCACTGGAACTGCTTTCTTCAGAAAGAGAACAAATTTCAGCATTTAAGTCTAAAAAACAATAAAATCCTGTTAACTTGGTACAACTTCCCTGATGGATAGCTATCTAACTTTTTAATTGTTTATAAAGTGACTCTTTCTGAGCTGGAGTTATGAAAGCCATCATACTCTAATTTTCTGAAAGCTTGAAAGAACCAATATTCTGAGTATAGATAAAGAGTAATGAAGCACTTTCTTTCCCATAGGAAAGCTTTCCCACTCATATTCTTTGATGCCAACTAACCTTCACATCTGCTATTTCCCTATTGATTGCTACAACTTGGCACTTTTGTGGAGTCTGATGAGGCAATTCTATTCAATGACACCATTTCCTCTTCAACAAAAGAGGTGCAGTAAAATAACAGTGTGTCTCCTATACCTTCAGGGGAAAGGCTGTTTGCAAATTATGCACACAAACATGTAGTCATCATTTATGTGTGTGTATGTGGAGAAGAGCATTTGTTCCTTTAGACTGAACTGTTTTCTATGTAAAATTATGCAAAGTAGATCTGGGTTTGAATTTTTTAAGCAAATGAGAAGCCATTCTGGGTCCCACTTAAAAAAATCCATCCCAAAATACATCATGTTCACTATGGAAATAAGCTTGGAATTAGTCATCACTTAAAATACTTTCCAAATATATGTTTACAAGTCAGTAGTGTGCATTAGAAAACATCAGAACTAAGAATGTGTTTGTTTTGCTGTCCTTGAATATGAACAAATCTGATCCTATTTTCAAATTAAATGAAATAATTTCTTTTTGACACATGTTACAGTAATGAAATATTTCATTTCAAATTGAAGTGGTAAGCAATATCAACCACATAGTAATTCCATTATAATGCTGTGGAAAACACCAGCATGACCAAAAGAAAAGTAGTTTTAAAATTCAAGATCAAACATAACACTTATTGTTTCTAATAGACTGGAACTATTAAATTATTGGTGTTTTAGTTGTATTTTACTCCGGCTTTCCTTTAGCTTCTGGACTCTACTATTTTTTGTTTATTTATTTGTTTTTTGAAACTTCAGTTTCATTAAGCTTTAGAACCCACAATTAATTCTGTGTTTCGTCTTACTTGGAACTAAGTCCTTTCTTTTACTTTTTATTTTTGGTTTTTTCTTTAGACCTAGATTCAATACAAAGGTATTGGAATACCTAATATTTACTGGAATCAATGGGAACCTATGTAAAAAAAATACACATAGAAGAATTAAAGATTTAGTTCCATCGTAGGATTTTCAGGTTGTATTTATAACTTAATTACTCTCACAGCAATTAATTTGTTCTAATTTGAACCAGCACAACCAAGAAACAGATTTTCTTTTGTAAGCAGGACAGAAACAGCAACAATAAAAAAAAGAGTTCAGGAGATGTCAAATACATACTATTCCTAATGGGATGTTTGTACATGATTGCCTAATTTTGATGGAAAAGAAAGTTTAGCCCAGTGGCACTGATTTTAAAAATGATCCTGTTCAGTTTTGCTTAATCCTAAAAATACAGTCTGAATGTTTACAAGACAGAGATATAGAACACATTTTAAAAAATATATATGAAACACCGTGTAAAGATTTCAGTATACATTTTACGTTAAACAATCTACTTCAAAACTCTTACTTCAAAATCAGGGGGGGAAAAATCATGATTTTTTTAGCAATAATTTTTAAAACAGTTTTTGGACACTGGAACAAACATACTAGACAGGTGGTCAATGACCCAAACCTGACAGTGCTTAAAAGGCCTTTGGTTAATGCCCTTAATAATTTGCTTTAACTTTTGGTCAGCCCTGGATTGCTCAGGCAGTTGGACTAGGTGATTACGCTAGATCTCTTCCATCTGAAATATTCTATTCTAGCTATAATAATTTTCCTATTCTAATTTCTAACCAAGAAACCCAAAATTATAGAAAAATAAAAATTTCAAAATATAATTAATGATTCAGAATCTATTAGAGGGTGTAGTTTGTTCTGGATGTCAGCTAATTTTATTTTTCTTGTAAACAAGGCTGTTAATCTCCCATAGGAAAGCTGAACTGTACCCTTTAATTTCAAGTTTCCATGAAAATTCTGACATAGAATATGTCAAGACTACCACATACTTCCTACAAAATATGCAAACAGTGCAAACATGTTACTGGTACACACATCAAAAGTCTGCACCTGTCTCTCTAATTTAATAAAAATACTTGAAATTATAGATGTAACAAAAATGACAAGTTATACAGCAGATGACACAGCAACATCTGCCCTCCTGGTGGAAGATAAATGTACTGAATCTCTAATGTGATCAAGTACATGAGCCATATAAACAAATCAAAACGTTGCATAGTGATTATTCTTTATTTTTACTTCTTTTGTTTTCTTTTTTGAAATACAGGCCCTTGCAATAAGTGGCTTACTCATTGTGACCAGTTCAGTCTTTGTAAATGCAACGTTTACATACCCAGACCATAATTTTGGCCATATTTCAACTCGGACTGTAAGCCAAAGCATGAAGTTTTTCTATGATTTTCTATGAGAGATTTTTTTCTTTTTTGTTTTGTTGTTTGTTTGTTTGTTGGGGGGGGAGGGTTGTGTTCATTTTAGTGGTAGCATGTTAGAAAAAAATTTCTTTGCAGTTTTTAAACCATTAATCTAAAAGAAAACCAAGATTTCCCCTGTGATAGATAAGTCAGTTTTACTATAGAACTGAAATTATGTGTATTATTCCTTGTAAAATAAATTGAGTACATAGATTTTTTAAATCACCACCTCTCCCTATTGTGAAACTGTAGTTTATACATATATGAAAAGTGTCTAGTATTTAAAAAGTGACCATAAATTTTGTAGGATTCTTCTTAAATAATTTTAGCCACCTACAATTAAGTATCTACACCCAGGTACTGACCTAAGTTTCCCTTCCATCACAATAATTTCCATAACTCTGGAGAATACTGTCCTTCTAGGACATTTGCTTAGTAGAGAGGAATTACTTTCTGGTGCCTTTCAGTTTCAGGGACACCTAGATGACTACAGAAGAGGAAAGCAGGTGTCTACATTTTGGAGTCAGGAGAAACCTGCCATACATGTTTCACAAGCTACATATTTTCTAGTCAAACAAATTATGCGTGTGTGTGTGTGTATGTATGTGTGTTTTCTGGCTTTGAGACCAAAACATAGAATATTATTATGCCTTCCTATTAAAATCTCTCAAACAGTTGATATCCTTTCTATAACAATATACCAATTCACCAATCTACTTTTAGTGCAGTCCTACCCTATGCATTTAGAGAAACTTCAGGAATACAGCCTATTCCTGCTTTTACTCATTGTTATTTTAGGGATGCCAAATTTTCTTTTACAATTCCTGTATCCACAAAGAATAATAAATTGCCTTTGTTAAACATTTTACCTATGAGGCAAAACTAACTACAGTAACAGCTGATAACATTAAAATAGGATTTGTGGAATGCAATACAGTGTAAGAAATATAATATTGAAAAATATTGAGTGACAAATAAATAATAACAGGAAGTTTTTTATTACTCGATTTCATCACTAATGTCAACAACTGTAAAAATAAAAGAAAAAAGCACAAATCACAAGTTACTGCAGCTGCAGCCTTTGTCAGTGCTGTTGGTTTTGCTGGTATATTTATTCCCCTAAAAGTTAGAGATTCAATTAACCAAAGTAATTTCACATTTCAGAAATGAAAATTGAAGACCTAAAGATTAAGACCACAAGTCTCAATGCCTTTTTTCTAAGTGTTAAGACATTTATTTGAAGTATTTAGAAATCAAGCTCTAGCTTAGAAAGAAATCTAGAAATTCTTTATGAGATGAATAAGAATGTAAAAAATAATTGGCCTCAGTACTTTGGTGAAATGAGCCCCACAGTTACCCTTCAACCCTCCTTTCATCTTTGATGATCTGATTTGGAAAGACAGCGACTGAAACTGCAAAATCTTCTTCATTATGAACAGATTGTGACTGGAAGAGAAAACTAAAAGATTAGGGTTTCCTCCACTAACTTCTGATTCTAGAGGTAGCCAAACCCCTGACTAAAATGGCATTGCTGGATTCCACATGTATAATGAACTATGATAAGCATCTCTGCTCTTCAAGGAACAAAAAACTGCATCAGGAATACAGGGTTTAACCATAAAATAAATTAAGAAAGCAAACTGTTGTTTTTATTCAATTCAAGTAAGTTCCTTAGCAATGCAACCTGAATAAAAATACACTTGAATGATAATTACTTAGATAGGCTTAGATAAAAGTCTTAGAATCAAATAAACTATCCTCAAAGCTTCTTTGCCAGATAAGGTAATAGGGTGAAGGAAGATGTAGAGAGCATTCCTGTCAAATCACAGGAAATTTTTGGTGCTAGTATTCCTTCCTCATAGAAGGTTCTTTTAGGGATGTGTATTCCTTTTTCAACAGGTGGAAATGTATGTAGGGGTACATAAAACTTCTATCAGATATGTCAAATAGAAGCTTCAAAACAGTTCTGGAAGAGTCCTTGTAAGTCCAGGAAGTATCACCAGTATAAAAATAAAACTAAAAAAATGAAAGAAACAGAAAGACAGTGAGAACTAAAGAAAGAGCAACTGAACTGTTTCTGTCTCACCACTGGCCTGCAGCTAAAGAAAGTAAGAGTTCTTCAAAGAAAGACCAAGAAATTCAAGTCTTCAAAGGTCTCCATGGTATTTGTCATTTTTTTGTGGTTTGTTGAGATGTAACAGATTTTAGTTTTCAAATGCAAAGATATACAAACAAATATTTTAAGGTAAGCTATATCCTTTGCTAGTAAAAAATAGTTTACTAATAGTTTGTCTTAATATAGTAAAAGTTCTCATGCTTCCTTCAAACCACAATAGTTCACATGATAACTTATCTGGATTTTGCTTGCAAATTACTTTTCAATATCACTTTCTGATAACTGACTGCTCATGGCTTGGTGGAGTTGTACCCTTTGCTGGGTAAAAAAATGTCTGGATGGCCAAGCTCAAAGACTGGTGAATAGAGTTAATTATTATGCAGTTGGCAGCTGGTCACAACTGATGTTCCCCAGGGCTCAGTACTGGCCCCAGTCCTGTTAAATATTTGTATCAATTATCCAGATTATGAGATCAAGTACACCCTCAGTTAGTTTGCAGATGACACCAAGTTGCGTGGGAGTGTTGATCTGCTGGAAGATAGAAAGGCTCCGAAGAGGGATCAGAACAGGATGGATTCATGGGCTGAAGCCAAGTGTATGAGGTTTCAACATGGCCAATTTTTGGATTTTGCACTTGGGTCACAACAACCCCATGCAGAGCTACAGGCTCTGGGAAGAGCAGCCACTATTCCAGAAAGCTGCCCAACAGAAAAGGACTGGGGGGGTATTGGCTGGCAACTGGCTGAACATGACCCAGCAGTGTGCCCAGGTGTCCAAGGCCAATGGCAACCTGACCTGCATCAGCAACAGTGTGGTCAGCAGGACCAAGGCAGTGATTGTCCTCCTGTAATTGGTACTGATGAACCCACACCTCAAAACTTGTGTCCGGTTCTGAGACCCTTTACTACCAGAAAGAAATTGCAGTGCTGGAATGTCCAGAGAAGAACAGAGCTGGTGAAGGGTCTGGAGCACAAGTCTTATGAGGATCAGCTGAGGGAGATGGGGATGTTTAGCCTGAGGAATAGGAGCCACACGGGAGACCTTTTTGTGAATTCACTACAACTACCTGAAAGGAGGTTGTAGCAACGCAGGGGTCAGTCTCTTCTCCAAAGTAACATGCATCAGGATGAGAGGAAATGACCCCAGATTTTGCCAGGTTAAGTAAAGACTGGATGTAAGTAAAAATTTCTCTCTGGAAAGGTCTGTCAAGAATTGAAATAGGCTGCCCAAGGCAGTGATTATGTTGCTGGAGGTATTTAAAAGACTTGCAGATGAGGTGCTTAAGGACATGGCTTGGTGGTGGACTTGGTAGTATTAGGTTAATGGCTGGACTCAGAACTCTTTTGCAACCTGAACAACTGTGATTCTAAAGTGTACTTTAGTATACTTTTTTTATAAACTAGTAAAGTATATTGTGCAGATTAAGGATCTTTAATACAATAAATACAAGTTCAATTAATGCATGGATAAAGAAAAATGCCTAAAAGGCAAAAAAGCTTGCATAATTATATAATCATTACCATAGATCTATTGCAAAAAACGATGGTTTAATCAATCTCAGCAAGCACTCTGTTTGGAGAAATTAATAAATCTGGAGAAGAAATTCATCAGCATAAGACTTTAGGTGATGTCTGGGGCAATTCTGGCAAGGAAAATATTTCTGTACTCAAAGCAACACCTCAGTACTATGATATATAAATTGACAGGCAGAAATAAAAATTCACCTCTGCTAATGGATGGACGATTTCAGAAGGTTTTAGTGGGCAGAAATTCAACACTGAAGATTGCTCGTATGGCAGGATCTCACAAAAAAATATCTGAACCAAGGGCCGGTTCTCTCTGGAGAATTGCTTCTGAATCACATTCCCAGGATGAGTCATAGATCTAATCTGGAAAACTTTACATGGCTACTTGGTGACAGATCTATTTGCTTTGAAGAGCAAGGCATTTTTTTTTTAGACTGTGATAGTTAAAAATGTTCAGATGTACTCTGAATTTCCTAAACAAACCCTGTCTCTGAATTCTGTCTTTCATACAGAATGTTGTTTGCAGTTAAAAGTTTCTCTATGATCTAGTTCAGTTTCCTTTCTCACCTTGCTCGAGATCTGAAGGCAAGCATAAAGGGAAAAAAGCCCAAAAGAGAAGAAAAAAGAGAAGTGTTCTCGCCCTACCTCCTGGGGAAAACAGCAGGAGGAAAGAAAGGTGATAAGGAGTAAGAGCAATTAGGTTATGCATTTCTGAGGAAAAAGCCTTACAACTAAACTTATGATGAGAACCCAAAGATCAGTAATTCTCTTACAACTGATCCTGTCAGCAGTGTCATTACAGGCCCTGAAGAGGCCAGCAAATGAAGAGCATTAGGTAAGGGAAAGGAACCAAAATGGGTTACCAGTTAAGACAAAACCTGCACTAGTACATAAAGAAAATGTACATTTTAAGTATCAGCAATTTCAGTGTTGTTGATTTTCACATTGTCACACTTTCAAATGTCTAGGTGACATAACTCACTTCCCAAAGAGTGTGAATTTACACTGGCTTTCACATTTAGCAGGGTGATATAAGACTGCCCTGCCATATAATGACACTGTTCCACTCTAAGCAACTAAAGCAGTTTTCTTTGCAACTGAAAAATAAAAATGCAGCAACAAAAATGTTCATTTGCAGCTGGATCAGAAATCTAGGTTGACTCTTGCCACAGGCCTAGGGCATGTACAGCCAACAGTGCTTGAGGCTGAAGGTAGGAGATGAGATTGTACTACTTGGAGTTAGACCAGCTTAAAACAAAACAAAACAAAACAAAACAAAATACAAAAAACTATTGAGAAAAGGAATTTACAGAGATTAGTTGTGATTAAACCATCTGACTTCAAAGGAAAGCAAATGATATCTTAGGGTGCATTATGTAAATCATTGTCAGCAGGTTGAGGGAGGTGACCCTGGCCCTCTACTCAGTCTTAATGAGGCCACATCTGGAGTGCTGTAACCAGTTCTGGGCTCCTCAGGACAAGAGAGACATTATGCTGCTGGAACAAATCCAGAGAAGAGCTACAAAGATAAGCAAGGGTCTGGAGTGGCTGAGGGAGCTGTTTGGCCTTGTGAAGAGATGAATGAGATAGCACAACATCAATATGAATAAGTATGTGAAGGGGGAATGTGAAGAGGATGGAGTCAGGCTTTACTCATTGATGCCAAGCAAATAGCACAAGAGGCAAGGTGCAGAAACAGATACACAAAAAGTTCCATCTTAATATGAGGAAAAATTTCTTTACTGTGAGAAGGAGTGAGCACAGGAACAAATTGTCCAGAGAGGTTTTAGATTGTCCCTCACTGGAGATATTCAAGACCTGTTTGGACACAATTCCATGCAATGTGCTCTAGAATGACCCTGTTTTAGGCAGGGAAGTTGGATCAGATAACCCACTATGGTCCTTTCAACCTTACCCATTTTGTGATTCTGTGATTGTTGTCTTCTGTGGCATCACTATATATTCTCCAAAAAAAAAAAAGAGGCAGAATGGCCTCTTAACTACAAAATAATTTTTCAAATGACCAGATTATTATATCCCTCTGAATTATCTACATTTGGTAAAAATTCTTGTCTTTTGCTGATAAGTAATCCTGACACAATTTCAGACTCAAACTGTGATTTGGGTAACATAAGCATATCAGGCTTGACTTTCAAAAGGAGAAATGTAAAGTTCTTTTTTTTTACCCAGTCTGGGCTCTAATTTCTTGTATCCCATATTTCTATCCAACTGGAAATTAGATCTTTCATTATTTTGTCATACCTTATACACTGAGAAAGATCAGTTTTATTCAGATCATCTCCACCATGTATCTACAGTATTGATCATTAATGCATATGCATTAATTAATGCATATTTTTGGATGAAATTTTGAAAAATAATGCAAATGTCAACTTCTTGTTTGCATGTTTATTTTACCTCTGTATAATAGTAATACTCTGAAATACTTCTGGGACCATAGGGTAGACCACCTGAGGGTTCAATGGGGAGATCAGTATAACACTTTTTCCCCTCTGAAGGCTTTTGTTAAGGCAGAAAACAATAGTGAATTGGTTCACTTGATATAAGTGAACTTTCACTTGAAAGTTCAATTGATTCAAAGAGAAAGTAGACTTTTCATATGTCAACTTTTCATTTATTTTTGACGTCTCTCTCTGACTTCCTTTCAAAAATAACTAGTTGGGATCCAATTCATATCTTAATGATTTGTTTCAATATTTTAATTATTGTGAATTTCTCCTCGTTTTCACTGGAAAGTTTTGGTTTTTTTTCTTGAGAGGATATCAAAAGGCGTTTGTACGTGTTTCATTTATTTCCAAGAGCTGTAGCCTGAGACAAATGTACATGATAAATATGAATCCTGTGGTTTTTGAGTATAACCAAATATTATCCAGTAGCTCATTAAGAGTACTTACTATATGGATATATAGAATAGTCTTTGAAGAAATGAAAGTTGACTAGTTGTGCTCATCTTTTCCAGTCCTTACTGAAGGGTATAAGAAACGAGGAACAGGGAAAGGAGAAAGGGAAGGGAAAAGGCATGGGTGGGGACAAACATGAGAGTGGAAAAGTAGTGGAATTCTGTTACACTCCATCTATTTTTAGTTTCATGCCTCAGCACTGAAATGCAACACAAAGCCAAACATCTATTCTTATTTACTGTAGGAATAGTAATCATTCTAAGGGTCAAGACAGCATAAAGCCATTGTTCCCATAACTAGACAGTTATTTGGAATGAAGCACTTTCCATGAATTTGTTCTGGTTTCTGCCTTCAAATTCAAAGGAAAGACAGCTCACCCCAGAGAATTTAATGGTACCAAATTTATTGTAATTTCTTCTATATAGAATTCAAATGCACTGCTCTTCATGTTATAGTCTATGTTAATATATCATATAACCTACTTACCACAGCCTAACTTCCCTGACCTTTTACAAAAATAAGCAGAACTCAGTGAGGCAGAGATGCTTTTTTTCTGGACAAAGACTATATCTCACTCTCACAGGTTCTGCTATTGCAGATTTGGTTCTTATTATTGTATGGAGTGACCACAGGCCTCGTTTTAGAGATTTACAATTATATCTGCTTTTTTTTTTTCTTTTTTTTTAAATTACATCAAAAGAAGCAGTGGTTAACTAAGTAGTTGTGCTGGTTTTGCATTTATTGACATTTGGTGAGGAGAGGAAGACACCTATAGATGTGATTTTTTTTTTAAGAAAAGCTGTGATTAAACAAATCAGTAACTAGGTTTGAATACTGATATCTGGTTAAACCACTAGAAAGTTGACACACCTCTAGGAATGTTAAAATAGGGGAAAATCCCAGGAAGCTCTCTTTTCCTTCAGGCCTCAAAAGAGGTAACAAGCAGGCCTGGCTCCCTCCTTGCTGCAAGGGTTGGGGGTCCCTGATGAGGGGCGCAGCCCCTTCCCGGGAAGCCCATCAGGCCCCAGCCTGGGGCCAGGCCCAGTGGCTGCCAGGCAAAGGGAGGGGAGGAGAGAAGGCCCCGTGCTGGCGGGATCAGTCCCCCAGTGGCTGTTAACATCCTGCTGCTGCTGTTGGGATCCTAGCCTCTTCTCCCCACCCAGGGGCAGCTCTGCAGCTGGAATCAGCTGCAATTGAATGCAGCTAGAGTCCCCGAGATCCTGGCACAGCCCAGAGCAGCCTCCATACTGTAAACAGCTCCAGCCACCACTGCTGAGTTATCTTGTTGAGAGACTATTCCAGCGCAGTGAAAGATCACAACTCTCTGCAGGCCCAGGCGAGATATTAACTCTTTCCTTGCACAGATGAAACTTGCAGAATATTGGATCCTCTCCGAGTGAGAGAAAAAGACCCAGCAAAGACATGTAGAGAGACAATATGAAGACATCAAAGTCAGTGAAGGAGTCATCACATCTTAAATGAGAAGAAAATGAGAAGATGTCTAGTCTTAGGCTGAAATTCTTTTGTAAGGCATGGTGAGGGTCTGTAATACACCAGAATATCCCTTTAAGTCATAGAAAAACTTAGATGGGGAGACAAAGTATTCAAAATTACAGATATGAGCAGAGACATTTGTGTTGAGTTGAGAAAATGTTGAAATAGCTGTGATCCCAGGAAAAGCTTGAACAGAGAGGAGGAGAGATGAAGATGAAGACGAAGACCTGACCCAGGGAAAGAAGAAGATCTCTATTCCTAGATATGAGGATGATCTAAAAAATAAATGAAGAGAACCTTTAATTTGAATAGCTCATCCTTAAAATAGCACCCCATAAGTTTATATGGCCCATAATGCAGGTGTGGGAAGGCTGTGTGATATGGGAGGGACATAAAAATGCAGATTCCCACCCAGCTGTTATTTGTGAAAATTGAAGCCATTAGACAACTGCTCTTCTTGTGGAGAAGTTACCATGACATGTCAAAAGAGACTTCTCTCTCTGAAAGAACTAATGAAAGATTATTTTAGAAGTGGTACGCTGACCTCAGTTCCACTTTTTTCTCTCTACATTGTCAGTGAGAAGGGAAAGGAAAAGTTGTGGGGAAGGAGACGTGTTTTGAAGGTTTTATTCTGATTCTTATTAATTTTTTCTCTCTTGTAGTTTTGTTAATAAAGCTTTCTTTATACAATTTAAGTTTGAGCCTGCTTTGCTTTTTCTCCTATTTCACACCAGAAATAGAGTAAATAATTCTAGTGGTCACTCAAACTACTACAGTAGCATTCTTGCAAAGAGGGAATCATGGCAAAGAGGAAATTATGTATTTCAGCTGCAGGGTTTTTTAGCAGTTAGGTCCAAATCAGCATGATCAAAACAAAGTAAAAAAATGTTTACATGGGATTTATATTCAATTCCCTTTTTAGCAAAATATACTGCATGTGTTTTCATGCTAGAAATTATGTATTTGTTACATCAAAGGGCAACTTTTCCATAAAGTTAAATATTATTAAATCAAACTGAACATGTATCAATAGTATCTGCCACTAATTATTTTTTGTGCATTATCAAAATTAGTACATGGAAGCTGTGACTCAAAAGATTGTTTTCCATTAGTCACCATCAGTCACTGGATATTTGAGAAATTCACAAGTAGTATTTCCCTCATCTTTGATATGCAAGAACTGCACCAAATAATTAACACACAGTGCCAAACTTCATGGTGTTTCATTTGAAGCATTAAACTAAAGGTTCTCTGTGTGTATACACCCATGTGTTTGTAGCGTATCTTTACTTTTTAAAGAAATTAATATCATTTGTCTATTACAGTGTTGAACCCAGGCTTGTAAATCCCACTGAAGTACTGGCTTTGTGCACATCAATGCCAGCCCCACACTTGACAAGTGAATGACATTAATACCTTTATTCTTGCTGCTGTTCTTCTGTTTATGTCAGGGAATCTGTCATTTGTACTCCAGTTGCAAGTAGTGGTAAAATTCCCCTATAACTCCTTCCTTCAGCTTTAAGAGAGCGTTCCTGAGACTTTGTAATGTGTAGGTAGAGCTTAATGCCATTCCTTTTGACAACAGGCTGAGAAAGTGGAAGGGGAAGATAGACAAAGAGTGCTGAATTGTTGCTCCTTTAGATTTCCTCAGAAAGCTGGCAACAAAATGGCTAGGGTAAAATGTGAGGGCATGGGGAAAGGGAAAATTACTAAAAAGGATGAGCTGCATGGCTCTTTATAGAGAGAAAGCAGTGCAGGGAGAAATGAAATATATTGTAGAGAGTAGAGCTGAAGTACAAAACTTGATCCTAAAGAAGAAAAGGAAAGAAACTGGCAAATGTAAATGGTAAACAGAATAGTCAGTCTACTAGATATTTCTAAGGTATGTGAGTCAGCTTTCCTGAATTAGTCCCCTGTCTACCTTTCACCAGAATTAGTTCCCTATCTACCTTTCACCAAGTGATCTTGAAAAAGATGCAATCCCTTTTAGTGACTCAGCTTCCTTATCAACAAAACCAGAGTATAAAATACATCTCACAGAGAGCTGAGAAGACCTTTAATTTGTGATACAAGAGTAATGACACTAATTTACTGCTATTAGAAAAAGTACTTTGTTTTTTACCATTTGGTATGCAGATGCCTAGTAACCATAAGAAAAGCTCCATTGTAATTAGTACTGTACAAAAACCTAGAAAGAAAAATTTTGACATTGAAAGTTATAGATATGAAAAATTATGGGACAAACAAAAGCACATGAAGCTTCACAAGAAATATATTAACATTTTAGACCATACATGTGCATATGTGTTGAACTAGGGTTTTTTGTGTGTGAGGGTGGAGAAGTGTGATACCCAAATAGAAGTTGGGTAGAATTAATATTGTTGTTCTCAATTTCAGAATTGTCATTCAGAAAGAAAACAAGTGAGAAACATAGACTGAGAGACCACAGAAATCAGAGGCAATGAAATATCTGAGGTATTTTATCCAAGAACAGTTAGTATGAGATTACTATCTTTCATGAAAATAATAAACACTTTTTATTTTATTCCAAACAAGAAAAAAAGGAGGTTTCTGAAATTTGAAAGTTGTCAATAGTGACAAAAGCAGCTAAGAGAAAGGAAGAGAATTTCAAAAACATCCATAATTCAAGAAACATCAAAGCATGTATCAGGAATGGACACTTCTAGCCTAAAAGCAGATAGGGCTTAGAACTTACTTTCACATATCTTCTCCTTGTAATTCTTGAACAATATTAAGGGTTTTTTTATTATTCACAATGAGTTAGCTGAGCAGACCCACCAGGCACACAATGGACTTGTAAAATTATTTCCTTTCCATGCTTAGATCAGATAAGCAGATCTTAAGCAGAGAGAGCACTGAAATGTTCCTTGGCTTTCTGGCTTCTGAAAGAGTTTAATTCATGTTTCTCAGACCATGAGGAGGCATGAGATGAAGAATCTAGTAAAACCCTGAAGACAACATTCTCACTTAGTAAAACCCTGAAGACAACATTCTCCTTTTTCATCAAAGCTGTTTCACAAGGATGTTTGACTCACAAGGCTAACAGCATTTTCAACATATATCCCATGTGCTCTCCAAGATTTTACCTCCAGGAGGTTTTAATCCAACAGTTAGTTTTTCTGATGCCCATTTATATTCCCCTTCATAATAAGTTCTTTTGTTTTAGCACCACACAGCTTTGACCACGCTCCAAAGTTTTTTTGAAAAAAGAATTCAATGGGCTGCTATATAGCTAATTTATGCAGAAATTACTATCAGTCTTGTGGGCAGCTACCAAGCCTCACTGTGATTGGAACTAATAACTATTACCAAGATAAGATAATTTCATTTAACATTAGCAAACCATCTGGTGCCTTTAATTTTGTTGTAACACAGTGCCACTGTTTTACTCAATCCACACTCATTAAAACAAGACAAAAGTAACTAAGAATGAACATGATAAATTTATCCTCTCAATTATCCTTGTGCAACCCTTACCACCAGAACTCCTACCCTCTTTCATTTTTGAAGTACAAGAGTATTTCTAAAACCTAATCTGGCCTCCTGTATAATGAAGCCTTTCAGTTTCATAGAGTAACCTCTAAATCAAAAGAACAACATGCTTGGACTATGCTGTATGTATTTTCCTCATAATGGCTGCCTGTGACGGATGAATCCAACCCACTCCTAGATAAGTTATATCAGTGGTTAATAACTCTCACTCTTAAAAAATGCACCTTATTTGTAGTCTGAATTTGCCTAACTTCAGCTATGAAACATTGGATCTCATTATGCCTTTTTTCTGCTAGATTAGAGAGTCATCTACTGTCAAAAGTCTCATTCCCATTAAGATGCTTGCAAACCATGATCAAGTCACCTCTTAACCTTCTCTTCAGCAGATTAAACAGACAGATCTTTAGCCTCTAACTGCAATGCTTATTTTCAGACCTCCAGTCATTCCTTCACCTTTAATGAACTCTTTCCAATTTAAAGCATATTTTCAAAATGTGATCGCCAGAACAGGACACAAAGCTTCATTAGTACTTTCCTTAATGCCATACAAAAATGCACTTCCTATTTGATATTCAGTTATCTCTGTATCAGAAAAAATAACATATACCATTTATAATTGTTTTATCAGAATCTTGTGCTTTAATGGTTTTTGTATTTTTTAACATTCTCTATGAGATATTCAATTCTAGTAGTACCTTGTAAGGCAATTCCACTTAAAGTTTAATTTTAAAAATATTTTCTTGCATTTTCACTTTTTTTATGTAAGGAAATTACATTCCTGAAATAATTAGCTTTTGAAGAATAGAAGCATGTTTTGGAAACACACACATGCAGATAGACTGTGTTGACCAAAATTGTAGTACTTTATTTTCTGATAACTCCACATCATTAGGTAAAAATACCTAATTTTACCAGGAAGTTCACTATTAAAGACTGTATATTTATGTTTTGGTTTATCTTTCATGGAATATAAATGTAATTAACCAACATTCCTTACACAGGTAGCGCTAGTGAATAGCATGTATGTCAAGAAAACCCTAATGTTCTCCTGGACATTGCTTCAGACACTGTATGAATCAAATGGGATTGTATAGTTTTCATTTACTTTTCTATTTGAGCATGATTTTCACTTATTGACAAATTGCAAGAACAGATGTAGCTACATCTAATGCTTAAGTTTAAATTAATTTCATTAGTTAGATAATATCCATTCATAATAAAAATGGTATTAGCAAATAATATAAATTATTTTACTACTAGATGAGATAGTAAACAACAGAAAAATATTTCAAATCAGTTGGTTCCAAGTTGGAACTGTTCTTAATTATTGGTTCAGTTTCAAGTCATAGAACACTTGCTAACCATGATCTGCTCAAACAAAAGTCCAGAAAATATGTGTGTTCAATAGAATAAACCTTAATTTAATCTAAAATTTATCAGCTGAATAAAGAAATCTTATGTATTCTTATGATTTCTCTTTTTCACTCATAGTGAAGGAGGAGAATTAATTAATTAAAACATTAAAAAAAAACCTAAATTATGTAATCTGACATCCCAAATCTGTTGTGTTTAAGTCTAGGTTATTTCAACTACAAATAAAAATCTTCAATGAAGGATGTAAAAATGCAATTTCTTTAGATGTAAGGCCTCACTAGTTCTTGGATCCAATATATTAGATAATCACAAAATATATCTAGACAAATGTAAACAGAAAATAAAGAAAGTAGAAAGGAATAATTTCGCAGAAAAGGGAGTACTATATTAATATGCCTAGGGAAAAAATGTCCACAGAAAGAGGAATAGTCTCTGTGCATTTAGAATCTTAGAAAACCCACATTAGGGACATTAAAGAAAAAAAATGGTGAATAAGAAAATTAAGGATGAGAAGGAAAACTAAAAATCTAAAGTTGTTTCCTAATATTTCAGTGTCCACAATTTGAATCTGAAATAGAATTAGATCAAATTTTTCTGCCATATTAAAATTAAGTTAAATCCCTATAGTGTTTTCTGTTATGTCAATAAATACTTTGTGTTACTTCTTTGTGTCTCAAGACAAAAATAATTTTGACTCTTTTAAAAAACTCAGTCTTTAAGCTTTCAATGTTATTACTTTTAACTGCTTCACATATTTCCTGACATAAGATCTCTAATTGATTAGTTTCCTCTATCTGTTTCATCAGCTCCTTTTCCAATGGGTATTCTGAGGAGAATGCTCAGAACATTCCCAATGCATGCTTTAAGTTAAGCAGCCTGAAGCATTCTGAGATATTGGAGTTGAATAATTTTTATTTCCAAGAAGAAGCTGAAACCCTTAGAAATTATTTATTTTTTAAATTAAAACTATTTGTACACTTTTTGGATACAAGGTATATAGTTGTAAGATTAAATAGAGATTATTTAGCCTTAATATGTAAACAAATTTTGTGCTCTCTGAATTTCATGAGAGAAACTGAGCACACAGTCTTCAATTTCTGCACCAGTTTAAAAGCTACCATGGTCCTCAGTTTGCTGATTACAATTACCAGTGTGACAGCCAATGTAAAACTTAAGTTGATAGCATAATAACTCTTAAAACTAGACTATATTAACCAAAAGTCTTCAGAAATTACCAAAGATCAGGCAAATATGGTTAAGCACATATCTAGAAAATCTGAGACACCTCTGTGCTATCCAACATAAGGAGTTAGAGAACAAACCATTTTCTGTCCCTTCATAAATACTTATCACTAATTTAAGTGTGCTTAAATGCTTGGTGAATCTAGACAAGAAAAATTTTCCTCTAATTCAGTATCTCACTTCACTATATTTCAAATTGAATTATCTTAGTAGCAGGTTAAAAGGAACAGAAAAACTGGGATAATCTGAGCTTTTCACATGGACCCAAAACTTCATTCAAAAGTTTCTCAAAATTATGAAGTCCAAAAAGTTTTCCTCAGTAAAGCCACTTATATCCTTAGTTTACCTTGAGTAAAAACTACAATTAGGTATAAAGCTGCTGAATTAAAAGTAACCTTAATTATGACAAAGCTTAATCTTCTACACAGCTATAGAAGATCTGAGCAAAGTATTAAAGTTTCTTCATGCATAAATTGCTACAAACTCAATTTTTTAAAAAGAAAACCATCAAAGAAACTTTTTCTTTTCTGCGAGAGACATGTTGTTTCATTCTTTTGCTTTCTTTTAAATAATAATAATAATAAAAAAAAGTTTTCACTTTTTTTTGACAATATTAGGAATTGTACCAGTTGCTCCTCAGCAAGGTGCAAAAGCTTTCCCCCCCAAAATCAGGATATAACATCTTCTCAGACAGAATATAAAACCTACCTTGAAAAAAGTCATGGTTGCTCCATCTTCAACTGCCCCATACTCTATCTTTGTCTGCTTGGCCAAATCATCAGCAGAATCAATAGGGGACTCCATACGTTCCACTGTCAGAAAGGCGGCTAGGTTAGCAGTGTACGAGGAAATGATGATAAGTGTGAAAAACCACCAAATGCCTCCCACTATCCTGGTGGAGAGGGCTTTAGGCATGAGCTCAGAACCTAATGAAAACCAGGGGAGAAAGGTGAAACGGATGCACAGAAAACAATTTATAAGAGTTCAGCACTTTTTGCCACAGTGGGGAGATGAAATCACTGTGCAAAAACATCATTAAGATACAGGTTTACATGTATTGCTTATACAAACACACACAACTGAAATGCAAAATAACTGGTTAAATTTATAAAGACAGATCTTTTCGGAGCTGTGGGAATTAAAATATAGTAACGGGAGATTCAATAAACAATGTCATTTTAAAATTTTTAGACATATATATAAAAGTACCAATAAAAAAAAAGCAGTTTCTTCAACTTGCTTTCCAGAAAAAATAAGCAATTGATGAAGGTACCAAACGTGAAATAAAGGATTTCATATCTGAAAAACAAAATCTTAAATCTATTATAAATATGCTCTTGAGTTTTGTCATTTGCATTGCTGTAAAGGATAGTTTATTAAATGTTTGGATAAAAAAATATTAACATCTCCCATCTCTATGTTTAGCCCCACAATTTCATATAAATATGGGTGGCTATTCTACACACTTCAATTTAATAGAATAACAATAAAAATATTAGGCTTCTATGCATAAACTAGATAAAGATAGATTATAATGCATTGCTGGAGTTGCCTGCTCATGGCATTAAAGAATGGAGGGGAGATAGACACTGAATAGTAATTTGCATAATTTTTAATGCTAATTTAGAGTCTAATGAGACAAATTGAAGCACATAAACTCCTCTTGTGTCTAATTACTAAAAACATGAATAAATTAAATTCACTCTAATATACAATTACAAATATTTATTTTAAATGAGCATGTATGGATTTTTTTTTCCATAATGTTATAATTGAATGAAATGAAATTTCTAATGATGTCAAATAAACAATTTCAAGCTTCATTTTAAGAACTTTATGTAAGATCTTATAAAAGTATCTGGAAACATGTTTTCAAGGAAACAGTTTCACCATATCCACTATACCATTGTATTGAAACAACCCCTTTTTGTTAATTGGTTACTATGTTTGCTCTTAAATCTCCTGGGTAAAATGGAATGAAGGCAAGATGGACTATTTTATTCCTGTTAAATTTTAGTTCTTATATTGAATTAGTTAAGGAACTGGTCCAGCAAGGTAACACATCTTCATAGAGGTGAAAGATTATGTCAAACTTCCAAACTCAATGTCAAAAAAAGAACAGAACGACAGGGGAGGGAGGGAGGGAGGGAGGAAGAAAACAAAAGAAAAGGAAAAAAGAAGTGGTATCATAACTGGACTACTGTATTCAAAAACAGCCCATCTTACCCTGCAGTTCATCTTACCCTTGCTGTTTCAAACAAAAAAGGCTGACAGACTTGGACATGACAGCCAACTCCAGCGCCAGACTCTGCCTAGAATTCTGCAAGGGAAAAAGTAGAAAAGTACCTGTCTGATGTAGTTGCTCCTAGGCCCTGTTAGTCAGACACTTAGACACCATAACACTAAGAGATTTCCCAACAAGCCCACTATCATGAACTCTTTTTAACAGCTCTCATTTCATTTTAAATGGATATACACCAGTAAAGTCAGAGAGGACTGGAAAGAAAAGCAGAGTGGAGACATTCGCCGCAGTTACCCCAGTTACCACAAGTTCATACCTTACCAAGGACGGAAAGCAAGTGCCACCTGGGCCCATGAAACAGAGCCTGGTCAGGGGCTGACTGTCATGTACCCAAGGTAACGTCATGTCCAGCACCATATCCCACAGTTTCCTGGGAGCGAGAGGTGCCAGCAAGACATGTATGGGTTTCCTCTATCATGTACCCTCCAGCAGCACTAAGCAAATCTTTTGTAAAGAAGCAGTTCTTAATAAGTTAATATGAGTATGGCCCAAGTGTTTCTATATTGTTTCTAGTGGAAAATTACTGCTATTAAGTGAGAACTTCTATGCTTGTCTAAAAGCCTACTTTTAGATGACTTTAGGTTTTTGAGAATTTTTTTTAAAGCAATCATCAAAATCAAGATTGATAGTGCATCCTTAAAATTGTGCCTTTAAGGTTTATTAAAGGATGAAGTAGGTAAAGGTAAAATAATAGAAGACAAGGACAGAGGGTCAGCCTTAATTCTGAAAAACTATTTTTCCTTCAACGAAAACTATTATCCCCCAAAGATATCTTTTAAAATGAAGGTTGTGGGTTTTTTTCTTATTTTTGATTCTCAAAAACAAAGTTTAGATTTTACAGACTAAAATACCTTTTTCTTGCAAAAAGATGCTGTGAAAATCTAAATTGCTTTTTCCATCCTCCAGAAATATCAAGAAGCATACAGCCACATAGGAAATAAAACTCAGCATTGATAGAGATTCCTACAATCCTGAGAACTGTGAAAGGAATTCAAAACACCTTCTTTTGTTCAGCATCCCATATTTGATAGCTTCCTTAAAAGCAATCATTATCTTACAAACATGTATTTGGCAATTGTGCTTCAACTATATAATTTCTTGAAATGTATATTGACAACCTAGTTGATAGCCAGCTATAGATGTATCTTTATTTCTGATTTGAAATTCTAACTTCTTTTTATTCATTAATTCATGTTTTTCTGAGCACAGTACTCTTTCTGCTGAGGCATTAGAGACCTTTTAAGCCTACTAACCTGATATATGAGAGAATATTTACTGCGGTTACAGGAAATCTTCATGAAATCTTTTGATGAGTTAAATCCAGGATTTATTTGTAATTGGTGTATTTATGAGTAGGTTTAAAAATGATTGCTCAGGTATATCCATTAAAACAACTCTACCAATATGCACTCGTTCCTGCCAACATTTTCTATTTTTTTGTGGGGGGAGGATATGCAATGGTTATTTTTCCAGAAAGAAAAGTCATTCCTTTTAATGACACCTTGACAGGACTAACAATCTCTTGTATTACACTATACTGCCCAGTGAAATGTCAGAGCAAAAACTGAATCTGTGCTATTCAAATGTGTTGGATATTATATGACTGTGTTCAAATCCTTATGGAAAAGGATAATAAAATGGTGATATATTTTTATGGATCTATATATTTGGTATGCTTTCAAAATAAGGTATGGTAAGGAAATTATGGATTTTTAAGAATGTGCTTAAGCATTTTACTAAGAAAGTTATAGTAAATACTGTTGTTGGTTTTACTCTGAGCAATATGACTACACCACTGACAATTATATTGTCAGCAATGGCATCAGTTTCTCAGGGCATGGATTGTTGAATATTTAATTTTTTATTTAAATCTTTAAGAATGGTCATTCTGATTTTAAAAATATAAATTATGGCTGGACAGGATTAAATCTATATTATTTTATTTTACATGTTCTAGCTACTAGATAAAATCTTTCTGTAGTTGAAAGGTTTTTAGACCAAAAGTAAACGAATTACAGATTTTTACATTATACTTTTATCTGACAATAACATACTCTTTTTTAGGTTGTTTAAATGAAGGGGGTTTTAGGTAATGGACAGATTAGCTCACTCAATTATGCAGTAGGGCTTTCCTGTTTAGGAAATAAAGTATATGACTGCTGCACTATTTTAAGTTTTAAATTTTTTATCTGTCTCCAGACTAATTCCTAAGGTGCTGGGAATGGCTGGATAATCATATAAAAGCTGGTTTATGGCTACATGCACAGAGGCACCCATACAAGTGACTTGCGCCAGAGAGATGTTACCCCCAGCAAAAAGTGGGACATGGTGCCCAAGAGGAAGAGCAGACTGAGTCGTATACCTTGCTGCATGAGAGCTCCAACTCCAAACCAGAAACTATTTAGCAAGGTAAAATTGTTTTCCACCACGTCTGAATCAGGGTTGCAAGGATGTGGATTATACCACTCATAGGGACTAAACCTGTGGTAATTGACAGAAAACAAAGAACAGATTTAAAATACAGCCATCAAAAATCTATCCAGCAAATCTGCTGTAAAAAAAAAAAGAAAAACAAGAGAGGTTATAAAGAAAATAGTGATTGAAAGTTTCTACACTGTGATTGCATTATACTTAACAGCAATATTAAAAGAAAAAAAAATATTGAAGATTAACATTCTTAACTATTGCTGATACTGATAAAGTTGAACACAGATTAGCTCTGAAAGGTTCCAAGTGCCACCTGTAAACATCTTATTCTTCTATTGACACCAATAGAATTACAGAAAATTGGACCCATTTAGGATTAGGTTCTTATAACCATTGTGTCAGTATTTTGCATCTTAAAAGAAAATGAGTATGTGTTAAATCACAGAAATTAATTAGAAAACAAATACATCAGGCAAATTTTTTTTCTCATCAAAATTACAAATAATGAATATAACAGAAA
This sequence comes from Cettia cetti, assembly GCA_013401135.1. Lineage (NCBI taxonomy): Eukaryota > Metazoa > Chordata > Aves > Passeriformes > Sylviidae > Cettia > Cettia cetti. The sequence goes on along the minus strand of VZUI01092268.1, from coordinate 241 downwards.
ATATATAGCAGTATAAGTGGCATTGTTAATCATCAAACAAGGGTAATAAATGTTGCAATTCACAGAAAAAGAAATACTATAACAAAATAAGGAATTGCATCCTGTCCTGTGAGGTGCACAGTAGCATCCCTGGAAAGGTTTTCCAAAAGAAGCTGGGGACACTCACAAGCACCTTGCAGGGCGAGGCTCTGAGAAAAAAAAAAAAAAAAAAAAAAAAAGAGGAAAAATATAAAAAATAAGA
>VZUI01092261.1:0-15054 GCA_013401135.1 Cettia cetti | reverse complement strand
TCCTCTCCTCTCCTCTCCTCTCCTCTCCTCTCCTCTCCTCTCCTCTCCTCTCCTCTCCTCTCCTCTCCTCTCCTCGAACAAAAATATTTGTATTCTATTTCATCTGTCGAAAGGAGTTGGGAAAATTTCTTTTTTTAATGTTTTTTGTTTTTTTCTTTATCTCTTGTAACTGCAGGGGGAGGGGGGTGGATGCTTTCTGATAATGGCCCAGCTGTTAAAACCGGATGGGGCAGTGTTCCTTATCTCTTTCACCACCATCCTCCCTCCACGGGGATATCTGCTGATAATGGCCCATTAAGGCTCACCAATCACATGACACATTCCATCATCCCATTGGGAGATGCTCCACCCAGTGTTGGGGGGGCAGGTGGGGCTGGACTTCCTACCTGGATAAAAGGGAGCCTGAAACCCCCAGAGAGTCAGTTCCTACACTGGATTTCCAGAGTAAGACTGGATTTTCCAGAGGAAATAAGATTTTCCAGAGGAAGACTGGACCCATCTCACCATCACTGGACTTTTTTTCTACAGGGTCATCTCTACTCCACAGAACTGCATTTGTTACTCCAGAAGGATTCATCTGGACTGCTTCTAACACCCTGACCAAAGGTGTCAGGTCACATCCCTGATTCTGTCAGGGGTTTTTAGTTATTTTTCCTGTTTGTTTTCTTGTCTTTCTGTACTACTATGTTTGGTTTTTTTAAAATATTCCTAGTAAAGAACTGCTATTCCTATTCCCAAATCTTTGCCTGAAAGCCCTTAATTGCAAAATTACAGTAATTTGCAGGGAAGGGGGGTCACGTTCTCCATTCCAGGGAAAACTCCACTTTTCCCTGGCAGATACCTGTCTCTCTAAACCAGGACACCTCCCCTCCCCTTCCCCCTTCTCTCTTCTCCTTCCCCTTTTCCTTTTCCTTGTTTTATGCCTGGTTTATGCTCTGATTTGCCAATATCAAGTTTTAGCTGGACATGAAGCTTACACTTGAATTTTGTGAATATGCATTCCTTGGTGCTCACTGGCCCTTATATCTATTCTAATAACAGAAGCAGAGCAACACAGGACAAATGCAGATAGCAATCTGTCAGCAGCTCTCTGCTGTCTGATGACATAATCTATCAGAGTTTACATGGGGATTACAACTTGGGATAGAATAAAAAGGAAACAAAGGACAAGAGAAGACTGAAGGTGATAATAAAAAATTAATGTATGTCTCCTTGGTTTTTAGCTGCTAAAAAATACACCTTCACTTAATTAAGATAAAACTTACTCTTTAGCAGTTGGAGTCTTATCTGCCATTGTTTATTAAAATACACCATGAATATTAAATAATAGATGAGTTCACTTCCCCACATTAAAAGCAAAGCCATTTGTTTTGAACTCTTGATCCTCTTTGTTTGCTTTTTGTTTCATGTTTGCATTTAGTTTCATGTGTGTTTTCTCCATTGACATTATTCATGATGCTGTGAGATATAATAGAGAGCTGGGATTCACCCTGAGTGGTGGCGTCTGATGTCCTTTTGGAACAAATTCAAACAACCCAAACAGTCCAGGGAAAACTCCAGCTTCTCTTGTGATCACCACCTGCCAGGAAGCCAAGCCCAGCTGCAAGAGAACATCACAGTTTGGCAGATCTCCATCACAAGAAAGGTATGCTTTTTCTCAGATGTAGTTAACACCTTAGAGATTCTGGCAATGCAAGTAAGCTGATATGCTCCTCAGAACAGAGAAGGTTCCATATTATGAGTATCTAAGAACAAAGACATCATTGACACTATATTTCAAATTGCCTTTTGAAAGATCAGGAAGGTCTGTCAATTAAACAGTTACTTGGTTTTAAATACAGAGATGATACAGTCAAATTTTCAGTAGAATTTACAAAAGACTAAACTCAAATAACATGCATGGCACCACTTTTAGCCTTGAGTCAGCAGACCTTAAGGCACATATTTAACTTAATGTCTGTACTTCAGTGCAAGTGCTTTGCTGGACAAAAGCCTTTGTGAACATATACAGACTCATAAAAAGTACCTGAAGGAATCAATCTTTTTTGACACTGAGGCAGATTTAAAATCATGGCTTAGTTCCTGGGTAGAGCAATAGCAGATCAGAGAGCTGAAGTGTTCAATGCCTTCATGTGCTTAATTTCTACTAGCTTCTTGCAGCAACAGTGGACAATGAAAATAATAGGCCTGGTCTGATGCCTGATGATTGCTTGCCCTTGTAATTGTACTGGCTGAGACAGCTAGGAGACAAAAGACAATGAAATTTAGAAAAGTGCTATAGGTCAGGGCTGATGTCTTCACATGGCACTTGCTCACCTTTTCTTCCCCAGAATCGCTGGAGATTTCTTACCCATATAATCCATATTTCTTCTCTTGCCCATGGGCATGCTCAAACACTAAGAAATAAAAACTTTCTTTATTCACAGGTATAATATGAATGCTTAGATGTCAACTATTGCAACTGAGCTAAGCTTGTCAGCTTAAAATTTTCTTTATATTGACATTATTTTAATGGTTACTTACACTTTGAAATCTAAAAATTTAAGCCAATCACCTCAGTTACATACTCATTGTCTAAAAATACGTTTTTCATGCTGTTAACCCATGACATATGCCTTTGGTACCTACCAACCCAGAGTGAAAAAGGCAAGCATCTCAAATTCACTTGAAATTTTATCAAAGAAATCCCAGTTTAAATTCAACAACCATGTTTTAATGCTACATAGGTATAGCTGACTCCCAGCTATCTTGTAAGCTCCTGCAATTGGAAAAGCAAAGGTTTATAATCTGTGTAATTAGCTTCACCTTCCATCTCTAATACTGTGAAATGGAAACGGTTAGCCAGTCTTTTATCCAGACGAGACATAACCAGTGCCTTTCAGAGACAACTTTCCACGTGGACATTGCCATCTCTTGAGATCAGCTAATTAGTTTTTCATAAAAAGCCATTATAGTCTATTGGATATGTACAAAACATCTTCAGAAACTATGTAACCAATTCCCAGTAGACTCCTGTTTGTTGCAGTAAATTATACGTTTCCCCTCTGCTTAAATCTGAGTTGCATGTTTGTAACAAAACCCTGAATATTTTATTTTCTTTTGAGGACTTGATAACTATATTAATTTAAAACAAACAGAAAATTTCACTAGTCAGGTTGTGGACATGCAGGTTTAGATTTCTGTAGCTGGAGCTTCAGAACCACTATATTTCAACATAAGGAGAGCTGCCCTTTCTAAAGACAAACTTTCTCTCTTCCTAAATCTGAACCACAAATTCCTCCTGCCCTTTTGCACCCACACTGAATGCTAAACTGAACAAGAAAATAATTAGGTTGAAAAACAGCCTGGGAGATGGAAGGAGGCAGTGAGACATATTGGGTGATTATTTTCATTCAGATTAGTTCCCTGAACAAGGTCAACCCTTAAGTCCAACAGGAAGATACGTCTGGAGATGGAACAGAGGGTAAGATTGATTGTCTCATGCCATTTAGGTTGGTTTAAAGTGATTACATAATTGCTGTCTCTACTAGATATTAAGAGTAGGGGACCTTTCTGTGGCTTATGATTTTCTTAGGTTCCAATTCAGCAAGATATTTAAGTAAACATCTAACCTAAAGTTTCCTGCTAAAGCAATACTATAGTATTTCTGTTTCTTAGTTGACTTCCTGAAGTGTCAGATTCAGGGGAACAGTTCTTCTTTATAAGTGTTTCACTTAAAAATATTTAGCTGTTTCAAAGAAAGTATTCATTGTTGCTAGGAAATATTGTTTATTGCCTTTTTATTAAGCAGCTACAGCACCTCAGGGAAGTAAAAGAGAGACATAAGCTTGGCAAGGAGTAAAATTGCAGGTAAGATTTGTGTTTTTATTAGCCACAAAAGAGTTGGATGTGATTTAACTAAGTTATACAATATATAAAGGACATTGTACATGAGCTGTGGAATATATTAGATGATAAAATTGACTTCTTCTGCTTTTCCATTAGCACTGACATCAGTAGATAAACTAACTTAGACTCACATGTCTTGATGCACAAGGAAGAATGCAATACATTAAGGAGGATGGAGGTCTCAGAAGTGCTTTCCTAGCACAATAGCTAGTAAGCTAGGATGCAGTTGTAATTTCCTTCTTAATCCTCAGTGGGAATACGTGTGAGAGCTTAACATGTTGTTGAAAGGAAGATATGCAGTTTCCCAAAGGACACCTGAGAAATCTTCAGAATCAGCAGTTTCCAAGATGTATTGCTTTCTTAATGGAACAGACAAATATTGCAAAGCTGAACACTGTGGGGGGTGGATAAACAAGAGAGGGTCATGCCTGGATGGTTGCACACTTTACATGATATGTAGTGCAGGGCTGTTACTCAGACAGTACATGAAACAGGATGTATTTCTTCATCCATTTTTCTTTCATAAAGACTTTCTAAAACAATTCTTTGAAACCAGCTTAGCAAGCATCAGCATGGCAGAAACGGAAACCCAACATGTCACTGCTAAGGTTGCCTTTCTGATCTTAACAGTGGCCATTTGCATGTGTTTGTTGCAGGGTGGCCCTTCTTACACTCAGCCACATTGATTTTTTCTCAAAAGAGACACACTATGCAGAAATTCCCAAAAGGTTTGCTCTATATCTCCCTTCTCCTCTTTCTAATCTCACAAATTTCATGCCATTGTTAGTACTCTGCTCTCTTCTTGTTAAATTATCTTCTTCTATGTCTGGATCTTCACACATTTTTTTCATTCTTTTTTTCCTAAAAAATCGCCCAAGTTTATATTTATTTTGTAAATCAATCATATATTATTCTATTCTTATCTAATTAGCACGTTATCCTACTATACACTAAACTATGCCCTGTCTCCCTTCCACAAGATAACTGCATTCTCCAACCTACAAGCACAACTGCTCCTTAACCTAGTTCTGTCAGAATGATTTGATTTGTAAAATCCTCACAGAGAAGTGTTTTAGTAGGTTTTAAAAACAAATTATTTTGACAGAATCAGGCTGGGGACAGCTATGTGTGTAGTTATACTAGGAGATCTGAAGGGGGAGTGGTAACATTTGGGGAAGCAGAAGAGAGAAGGGAGTGGCTGGTGATGAGCCATCTACATTGTCTCCACGCTAACATTATCCATGTATCTATCAACAGCCCTACCGATATCTGACCATACCCTGGCTAATCAAATAGTCCTCACTTTTCCTTTTTCCTCAAAATGACAGACCTGCAATATAATACCACAACGCTCTCACTCCACTAGACTTTGTCTAAACCTGCATTTTCATTTTCTCAGGTGATTTTCCTTACTCCTTTCTTTTCCTCAATCTATGGCAATTTCATTATGTTTTTATACTGTCCAGTCCTTCTTTCCAAAAATGTGGATCTTCATTTACATCTCTTCTGCTGTCCCCTTCTCAAAACAGTTTCTCCACAAATCTTATTAGACAAGCTCTTTCTGTTGCCTTGTTCTAATTAAATTGTGTACTCTTTGGGTGAATGAACATGGCTGAACTATGCAAACCGCTTTTAGTGTGCTGGTCTGTCAAATTACAGTAACAGCAATAGTCAATAAAGTTCTGAAGTTTGAGCACAGTATTAGTTAGATGTCATGATGCAGAAAGTAAGCTGATAAAAAGAATAATTATTTAAAAAAAACAAATGAAGAAGGCATGCAGCACTGAGCAATTCAGGAATTTCAGAACAGCCAACAGTCACTGACACATGGAGATGCCAAGGAGAAAAGACAGGTCTTGAGACAGAAGACAAACTTCACACCTGAAGTGCTTGATGATTCAGGCAGAAAAGTATCTGCAGTTCATGGAGATACTTTCACAGGAGGAAACTCCTAAAATGCTGTAATAGCCCCAGAGCACACACAGGAGAAAATTCCACTCTGCCTTATAGACTGAGCACACTATATCTATGGAAATGAGTGACATCTGTGACAGAAAACTGGTTTTAGGAATATATTCCTAGATGGGAACTCTTGAAGACTTTGTTGATAACTAAAAGGCCTAATCCATCTCTGAGCAAAGTAATTTCTGGTGCTGTTTTTTGAGGATGAACGAAGTAATGGAAAATGTACTGCATGATGTTTATCTCAATATACAACCTGTGACAGACCTAGATGGTAACTAGAAAATTCCTTGAAGAAAAACATGGAGCAAGTAAAAAACCAGTAAATATGCATGAGAGAGAGGGAAAGGGAGAGGAACACTGAAATGTAAAGGATTTCAAATGAAGTAAATTTTGTTTCTGCATCTGCACACATCCTGTATAGGAAACAGTAGGAGCATTAATATAGTGTTGGGGAGTACTCTGAATTTGTACATCTTTTCAGTGATATTTAGGTTTGTATAACTGGAGTGTAAATCCGTCATTTATGTTCCCTCTCAGATTGCAATCTGACGCAAATTTCTTCTGTCCTCCACCCTGCTTATGCATGGATACACAGCCATCTGCCAGGCGGCTACCTAGGTGAAGAACCATGGGTTTGAAGGTGGTTCTGAGTCAACCCTCATCACTGGCAACATGGAGTTTCATGGGCAGTAATGAGAAGCTGATGATTTGAGCCTTTTTTTGCTTCTCACTTTTCTTTTCTCTGCCTCACTGAGAACCTCTTAAACAATAAAGGTCCTCTACTTCTTGTTTCCTTATGTTTTTCTCTTTATTTCTTTTCTTTACCCAGGATAATTGAAAGAAGAATAAATTCAAAGAATGTGATGGGTTTCAAAAAGAAATAGGAAAAAGTTTGGCAATGAAGCTCAGCAAACAGTTGAAAATTTTGCTTTGGAAGTGGATTTAGATTATAATGGCAAAAGAAAGAGTGTTGACCTGGAAAATAAAGATGTATTAGGCATTTCAGTGCAGGAGAGAGAAGGTTATGCAACCTGGTCAGGTGGAAAGAGACCTGGTAGTCAAAAGCCTAATGAAAAAAAAAAACAAAACTAGAGGATTTTGCTAAACAAAAAGGAGTTATGCTGAGAGGAATGTACAGAGAGTTTTAAAAAGAAAAAACATGGCAGTCAAACCAACAAAAGCTGTATCTTCTCAAGGCTCAAACTGAATGGAAATACATTTATCAGCAACATAGAAATAAACCATTTCAGATTTATTCATGGGATAGTAATCTGACAAAATAGTGTTCAATAAAAATTGTAAATACATTTTTTAATATAATTTATATACTCTATTTGAAAATAACACATTTAACAAAAAAACTTCTTGAATATGATGTTCTCTGTTGTTTTCCATGCTGCCAACCTTGATGGAGATCACACACAAACTGTCAGGCCTGCTAATGATGGAGGTTCTAATTACACAGAATACACATTCCCGAGGGGAGGAGAGTGAGGAGCTGTCCAGTGAGGAGAGGAAAGGAAATTTAGTTGGTAGGTCCTTAAAAGCACCAAATTAGAAACACACTGCAACATGGATAGACACTCTTGCCTGGGGGATTTATTGGATCAAGACATTTCCGAGTATGAAGGCTAAGAAGAAAACAACTGAAAAGCAAAACTTACTACTGGCTCAACTGGAAGAAAATGACAGTGCCATAGATCCAGGTGTAAATAATCATGAAAATCAGTGTGCATATTTAGTTATTCCTATACTTGAGAAATCTTAAAAGACATGAAAGGATGCAGATGTCAAGCTATCATTAAGGCACATAAACCCAGCCTCAGTACCTGCTATCAAAGTAGTGTGATTTAAATGAAAACCAGTTTGTAGCTCTTGTCCAGAAGCATTGACATTTCTAATGAGGTTCAACAACTTACCACAAAATCAAAGACTGTGGACCTTTCAGGATCCACAAATATGTTTTCTGGTGCTGGGCTGAAGCACTTCAGTCAATATGCTTCAAAATATGCCAACAGGTCCAAAAACAGCTGTACAAAAACCTAATTCACTCAACTCACTCCTGCCTTTCACAGGATTATGCCACCTGTGTCAGACTTGGTGAATAATTCTACCACCATATGCCCATCAGATCTGGACCACAAAGTTTCAGCTGTTGGCTGAAAATGCCTGCTTTTACACAGCAGGCGTTTTCAGCCAACTCTCCACATTCACCTTCATCAGCCCTGGCAACAGAACCAGCCAGCATTCATTTGCCTGGAAATAGAACCAGCTATCTCCTCCTTTTGTCCACTTCTGGCCTCTTTCCTGTCTCAATTTGTAGAAAACATAGGTTCAAGCCTATGTGCTCTGTGGCATAATATGAATCTATATATCTTTTCTTCTTTGTATTTCAAAATTAGTCCATACAGGAGCCTGAAATATTACTTTAATAGATGTTTGTGTTGAAGCATTAATTACAGCAATTTAAAGCATTTATAAGATTTCCCCTGGGCTTTTTCATGGCTAAGTATTCACAGATATCTTCTTGTTATCTCAGATCTCCAAGCCCTTCATCATCTTCCTTACCTTTTACTGGACATGTTCCAATATGCTCCTCTCTCTCTTAGATTGGGGAGTAAAGAGCAGGGCACAGCTCTCCAGGTGTGTCTCAGCAGTGCTAAGAGGAGGAGAAGGATTGGCTCCCCCAGTCTGCAGGCAATGTTCTGCCTAATGAAACTGAGGGCACTGCTCGCCCTTTTCTGTGAGGGCATATTACTGGTTGATGTTCAACTTAGCCATAAGGATCCTCAGGTCATTTTCTGTAAGGCTGCTTTCCAGTCAGCTGTCCCCCAGTATGCACTAATGTAAAGGGATTTTCCACCTCAGGTGCAGAATTTAGTATTTATCTTCTCTGAACTTCATGAGATTCCTGTTTGCTCATTTCTCCAACCACATTGAGTGAATCATCTGAACAGCAACACCACAGACAGTGACATACCAGTCACTCCTCCCAATCTCACACTACAGCAAACTTGGTGAGCATGGGCTCTCATGTCATCCAGCTCATTAATAAAGATGTTAAACAGTAGAGGGCCCAGCACTGACACCCTGGGTACAGACTTACAAGTTGGCTGTCAGTGATAGTGGGCTATTACTGTGCATTGGGTCTGACCGAGGTAAAGTTCACAGCCCCACAGTGCTGTGCTTTGCATTGGCAGCTGATATCAGACAGGTGCTGTTAACAGACCAGTGCTTTGGCTACTGCCCAGAAGCACTGTCCTCTGACATTCCTTCCCCCACCAAAGGAGATGGGAGTGGGAAAGATCCTGGGATAGGAGACAACCAGGCCAGCTGACCCAAATTAGTCAAAGGGATGTTCCATACTGTATGACATCAGCTCAGATATAAAAGCTAAGGGAGAGAAGAGGAACGAGGGGCATTTGTGACTCTTCAGTGTTTGCCTTCTGGAGAAACCATTACATGTGCTGAAGTCCTGCTTCCCAGGAAATGTCCAAACAATGCTGCTGATGGGAAGTAGAGATTGACCTTTTTTTCTCTTTAGATCATGCACGTGCAGATTCTTGTTTATCTTTTTTTCTTTCACTGTAATTTAACTGCCTTATCTCACCCACTGGTTCCTCTACATCTTATTTTCTCTGTTAACCCATTGAGAAATGGAGTGATATAGTGACCTAGTGGGCACTTGGCTCTCAGCCAAGGTCAGCCTGCTACATACTGGTAACTAGGAATTTCAAGCAGTTGGACTTCATGCTACTGTCACAACTAGCTCAATCCAGTTTTCAGTCAATCTCCCTATCTGGCCACATATCCAGCTGTTTCTCTATGAGGCTTTTATGGGATCCTGCAATAAAATCCTTCTAAAATTGAGATAAATAACATCAAGTTGGTCAACATCATGTTGATGAATCCTGATCCATAAACTGTGAACTAATTCATTATATATTCCCAGACAAAGCTCCAAGCATTCCAGATGCATTTTCACATAAAATTAAAATGCTCATTAGTTGCTTAATTTCAAATATATCTAATCAAATCTATTCTGCATTTCTTCTCTTCTCCCCTGATCTATGAATACTTTGGTAGAAATCATATCAAAGTGAATAAATACGTTCGTGTGTAATAGAAAACCATGTTTTACTTTTTGCTATTTTTATCTGTCCTTCTAATGCTCTATATTGAATGTACAGAAGAGAGGTGGAATGAGAGAGTGAGGTGGCTCGTCTTATGGCAAAAAGAAATCATGAAGGAATAAATTTACACTGCAAGTTTACCTCCTAGAGTGTCTGACTGTCTATAACATTGTAAAATAGATAACTCACACAAATTTACTTAATTTTAGCTGGGTGAACACCTACAGATATGAAAAATTCCTATTGTGCTTTTGAAAACCTACTAAACTTTTTCTCCTTCACAAAGTTTAGAGAGAAAAATGTAAATTCTGGTTGAAATTTAACAGATTAAAGCTCCAGATAGATCTGCATTATACTAAGCATGAAAGACATCTTTGATTAATGGTTTGGTGTATCTTAGATAGCATTACAAATGTTGAGTGAGCAACAAGGATATTAATGTGCAGGATGAGTGTGTAGAGAATAGGCTGCATACTCAGGAAACATTGCACAATTTCCATGGGCCATGGAGCAGAAATCTAATGATCTTCCTTTCATCAGGCACACTTTGTAAACGAATTACGCACAGAAATATATGCAATATTTCAAAATAATTTACCTCTACTGCAGGATCCTTAATACACTGATAGCATTGCTTTATCTCAAAATGGCTTTAAAAGTACTGTTTCCTTTTTAAAGTTTAAAAGTCTTGTGTCTTTTCTTTAAAAATGTGATGCTTTAGTTATGGGGTATATCCATTATGGTCTCACAACATAATTGCTGGCATCACAAAGTATATGCACGATGGCACAACTCAAGACACAGAAAAATGCTTATATAAAGGTTGTTTACATAAATTATTTCAGTGTTCGTATTTCTTTATCTGCTTTATGCTTGGGACATTATAGCTTTTGTTTTCAATCACATCTTGAATTAGAATTAGATTTGATGAACAGAGGCAAAGATACTTCATATTTAAATTAAACCACTGAACAGTAATTGTTGAAACAATCAGCCACAGAAAGAAAATACATAAAACAGGAACAAGAACTGACTGTGCAAAAATCAAAATGCAAAACAACAGATGATTTCAAGGGACCTCAGAAAATTAAATAAAAGATAATATAGGCCTTAAGATATATTCACAAGGAACTTAGCATCACAATGTGCATACGATACAGGAATTGTCAGTAGGTGCCACTTCAAATAGAGTGTGAAAAACAGTTCTCAGATGTACTGGGTAAATAAAGATCCAGCCACAGAGTTTGGATGAAAGCCAGAAAACAACATGAAACCTAGACCAAAGGTTCAAAAAATGAGTCTCTGATTTGGGCTTCCTCTGTTTACAAATGTTCAAATCTAAATATATGTTAATTTGGATATACAAAATCAGAAATCAATTTTTAACAGACTAGTCTGAGCATTTACACATCATTTAACACACTCCACATCAGCATTTCCTAGAAGTCTGGAGTTTGGACTTCACATAGCATAGTAAGATTTAAGAAATAAAATCAGGTCTTCAACAATAATCCCCATGTTGCATATTATCTCTGTGGAGTCCAAGGCAGCATGCACAGTTCCAACCTTAAGTTCTCTGAGCTTCAGATTTCTGCAGGAATTCTCCCACTTCACTTATATGATCATGAAGAAGATTATCTCTTATGCAATCTTTTTTTTCCTCAGACCTGCTGGATAGAAAGTCTAGAAATGCCACATCAGAGAAAAATAAATACCTAATCTATTAAAACTTCACTCATGCTACCATATGTGTTTATTTTGGGAATTATGGTTATAAAATGCCCTCTTTCTTTCATGAACTACTTTCTGTACTAGGTGATCCCCTTTCACAGAGGCATTCTGCCTTTTACCTTGCTTTCCTTGAGTGACTTATATGATTTTTTTCCTTGAAAGTAAACTTGATCCCTTGAAAAGTGAACTACCAGTTACTTTACACTCAAACCAAAATTGTGTTTGGAGATGGCTGGGCAACAAACCTTGCTAAGAGGAAACAAAAGGGTCCTCAGCTATTTCTATTTAATGAATAAAGCCCATTTTGTTTTGCTGCCTTATATATTCTGGCTGTAATTACTCTGCAGAACTCTTTTCCAATCTGTCTCATAACATAGTCATACCATGCTAGTATGCTCTTTAAATTTGCCACAAAGCAAGAGTCGTCTTCTTAAAAGAACCGAAGAGAAAAGTGACCATGAAAAATCAATAGGGTTTTGGTTTTTTTCCTATCACAGAGATAATGCTGAGACCTCTTTTTCTAGTATACTATCCAGCTTTTTGCAGTATTGAAATCGATTGTATTATTTCTCAGGTGTAGTTTTTACTGTTGGTTGAACAGGTCTCTCCATTCCCTGAGGCTCATGTACTTCAGATTATAGTACTTCAAAATTTGCATGTGCAGTTCAAAGCGCTGCACCTGTGGCACACCAAAATTATATTATGCATTAGAAAAGTTTACTGACACTGATAAAAAATCTGGTATTCCATTTAAGTACAGCTGATTCATACTGCAAATAAAATGCACTTAAAATACAGTCAAGTTATCCCAAAACAATCATCTAAAGCATAGGACTCATCTCACGCATTGAAAGAAATATCCTGAACCTGCTGCCAATGCACTTTACCTTTGCAGATCTGTTTGGGACCTGGAAGAAAACATTTCCAGAAATACTAAGGTCAAAATACTCTATGAAGAGAGAGAACATCCATCGCCAAATCTGGTAAAAAATGGGAAACAGGAATGCTTTTGCAGTCCTGGAATCTTAATTTGATGACAATTAAACATAGAGGTGCCAGTTACCCCCTCTAGAACAATGGACACTGTTCTGCTAAGTCCAATATTTGATTCACTAGCACTTTTCCAAATTCAAAATAAGGCAAAGTAATTCCCCCTGTTAAATTCAATAAACATTACAAAACAAATGACCACAAAGTTTGGTAATAAAACACTGCTATTGTGTCCTCAGTGATAACACTTTGTTCTGAGAAAGTGATTTGATCTGTTATTGTAACATATTTGTTACAATAGGAGGGAAGGAAGGAGGACACAACTGAGCAAAAGTTTTAATTTCCCTGATCCCTAAATCAGACCTTTCCCTGCATTACATTGTAGGCATTAAAAACAATTCAGTTTTTTTGAAAAATAAAACTACAACATTAATGAAGAAAATGTCACTGGGTTGATAGTCCAGCAATCTTAGAAGACTAATTTGTGTGTGTGTCTCCTACTACATCAGACTATGTAAGGAAAATGGCATTTCTGAAATGCCAAAAGCTAGGCTCATAATTGCTTTAGTATTCAGATAAAAATTAGCAATTTTTATTGTTTTGATCATATTCAAGGTACTTATCATTTATGTAGGAAATTAGTGGGCTATATTGTAAAGATGGGTTATGTTTTTTTAATACCAAAAATTATATCCAGAGTGTTTTCTGTTATGTTCCTCTCCACCTAACACAGTATTAATCCTCTTTTTTAGCATAAGGAAACAATCAAGGCACTGAAGGTATTCTGGGGGTATAAAATGAAATTCTGGGGGAATTGACTGAAATTGACTTAGAAGCAGAGTCTTACATAAGAGATGAGTTTACTGAGCACCTCACAGAGTAAGTTTAACAAAACAAACAATTGAAATTATTAATGAAAAATCAAAATGCTTTCATTGGGAGTGCTTTATGTAATATCTTTGCAAAATGAAATCCCATTATTATGTATGTATGAAATGATTACTTGCTCTTTGGAATGAGCAGTTTAAGACCTTTTATCAAATGGCTTCTAAGGTACTTTTCTCATAGACATTTAGGAATTTTTGTAGGAGTAAATTTTTTAGACTTTGCATATTTTCTGCCAGAGAAAAATTATATGAGATAGGAATAGGAATAGCAGACATATCCTTTGGACTACTCAGACTTGGTGTATTTTCTTTTCAATCTGTATTTGTATATATCTCCACTTTTTATCAATTTATTTTAATTTTTTTAAAGGTAATTATTTGGGACTATATATCACACATGATTTTGAAACATATTTTCCATTATTTTTAGTTTTCAGCTTTCATTACCTATTCATACAACCAACATGATGGTGGAACTAGAAAAAGCACAAATTTACTATGAAAACAATATCATACATAACCATCAGAAAATCATATAATTCTGTATTGAATTACAGTTCTTCAAAAACAGCCAACACAGCAATGTTTCAATTCCCATACATTCTAAAATAAACATAATGAGACATCAGATACTCATCATCCCTGGTGATTTCAAGTGATTTCCTGGGTACTTTCAATTCTTTTTAATATAATACCTAAAATATTTTAGATTTTGTTTTTCTAATCTGTCATTTCAACACAGGTCCTTTAAACTTAGAAGAGAGTTTTGACTCTAAAATATTTGTCTTGAAAGTTACTTTCTGTGTCACTTTTCATCCTGTTTGGCAAGCATCTCAATTTTCCAGCTTCCCGTGTTTTGGCAAAATAACTCATATAATTATAAAAAACATAGAATTTTTTAGATTTGGAAAGACCCTAAGATCATCAAGTAAAATTGTAATTTTATCCCTGCTAAGTCTACCACTAAAATGTGTCCCTAAATCCCACAGCCCATGGATCCAGCAAATCCTGATCCCTCTGAAGTGCCTATCAACTGCCAAGGTCATCAACACTCACACCCAGCTTGGTGTTGTCTATAATTCATTACTGTTCTGTTGAAATCTTATTAAAATACTAGAAATTCGCTTTGCTATCTGAATGTGTTTAGTGCTATTTTGAGGTTTAATGCCTCACATACCATTTGGGATTTTCTTTAATTGGAAATGATTTTTTTAACTTGTTTATTGAATTGAAGAATTTCTATTCTGTAATGTGGCTTACTTTGCAGTCACTCTTCACTCACCACCCCTTGACCTTCCATCCCAAGACTACAGTTGACAAAGGTGAGTGATCAGGTCACTCTCATAAATACACAGCCCTCTCTTCCTGAGTCCCACAGTATGGAGGGAGGGAAAGGGCATATGGAAGGAAGGGGAGTGGAGGGGAGTGGAGGGGAGGAAGGGAGGAAGGGAGGAAGGGAG
>VZUI01092259.1:135000-148849 GCA_013401135.1 Cettia cetti | reverse complement strand
AGTATAGTATAGTATAGTATAGTATAGTATAGTATAGTATAGTATAGTATAGTATAGTATAGTATAGTATAGTATAGCATAGTGCAGTACATACAGTATAGATACCATTGACTGTTAATGTCTCAAACACAAACTAGCAGGACAAGTACAGCTATCTAACAATCAGAGAAACACAGAATGTCCTAGGTTGGAAGGAGCCTGAAAGATCATCCAACCCTCCTGCCATGGCAGGGATACTTTCCACTAGACTAGGTGGCTCAAAGCCCCATCCAACCTGGCCTTGACAACTTCCAGGGATGGGGCATCTACAACTTCTCTGGGCAAACTCTTCTAGTGCCTTGCCACCACACAATAAAGAATTTCTTATAGCTAACATAAACCTACCCTCTTTCCATTTGAATCTCATCCCCCTTGTGTCACTGCCCTTGTAAACAGTCCTTTTCATCTTCTATATAGGCTCCCTTCAGGTATGGGAAGGCTGCAATTATATCACTCTGAAGTCTTCTCTTTCCCAGGCTGAACAATCCCAATTCTTTCAAACTTTCCTCATTGGAGAGGTGCTCCATCCCTCTAATCAACTTTGTAACCCTCCTCTGGACTCCAACATGTGCTTCCTGTGCTGGGCACTCCAGAGCTGGATGCAGGGTTCCAGGTGGGGTCTCAGCAGAGCAGAGCACAGGGACAGAATCCCCTCCCTGGCCCTGCTGCCCACACTGCTTTGGATGCAGCCCAGGACTCATTGGGTTTCTGGGCTGTGAGTGCTCATGGCTGGGTCATGTCCAGCCTCTCATCCCCCTGCACCCCCAGGTCTCTCCCAGCAGGGAAGCTCTCTCAGTTCATCTCTCAGTTCCAGGGCTTGCTGCAGCCCAGGTGCAGCACCTTGCACTTTTTTAAACTCGCCTTGTTAAACCTTTCCCATGGGCCTACTTCTTGAGCTTGTTCAGGTCACTAACTCTTACAATCACTATCTACATCTAGGTTATATAAGAAAAAAATGTTGAAAAACCACATTTTTAATCTCAAATGAATGTTACCTTAGCTTTTAGCATGCACAGTTTAGGAAGACTTGTCAATCCAGCTTTCCCTCCTAAACAGGCATCACCCAGACTGTTGCAGTCAGATTATTTGTGAGGGTGCCAACATGTGATGTTTGGAATGAATGGTGCACAAACAAGGCTGAGCTACTGAGCAGACTGTGCTGGTGATTAGAGGGAGACATAACACTCTGTAGGAGGACATACCTCAGTGAGGCCTGAGAGTGACCTCATTGTAGATAAAGTGAGGATTTGTAATATTTATTTATATTTATAGAATGTCAGTAGTGTGTTATGTTATCCATTTTCACTTTCATGTAAATCTAAGATGGCTTATGTTAAGATAATTGTAACACAATTAATGTTGTGAAAAATGGTCAAAGAGGGGATCTGGGTAACTTTGTTTTCTAAGTTAGGCTTTGTAAAGCCAATGAACTCTTTCTGACTTCAACATTTGCAGCACTCAGAAAATGCTAGAAAAGGAATTCTGTGCTCTACAGAAATCACCTTATGAGCCAATCTCTTAAGTGACTGCACCTGTTTGCCTCTGTCTTGTCTATTACATTTGTAAGGGGAACAATAAGCAAGAATTATGCAATTAACTGTTTGCTTAGGTGCAAATTTCCATCCTTTTTGCCAAAGAGATGGTCCTACGAAATGCAGTTCATATTTCTCAATTAGAACTACTCAACTGAGGGCAATTTGAAGAAGAAGAAAAACGGAACCAATTTTGAAAAAAAAAAAATGACTGAAGAATGGTACTCTTGGGTTAGCCTGGCAGTTGGAAGTCGTGAATGTAAACTCATAAGAAATCAGGAATTACATAAAATAAAAAAGTAAAATCTCATTGAATTAAAGAATAGAAACAGGCTGCAAAAACTTCATCTCTAAAACCATATATACATGACTATTGACTGTACATGATAATAGAAGGTGCACTAGAATGCCCAAAGAAGTAATTAGTTTATAGTGGCTGTAAATGCAGAGACAATAAAGATAACTAGGATGATGATGAACTGGATTTGATCTTTATTTCAAATTAGAAGTATAAGACTTCCTGCTAAATTTGAGGTGAATACAAGGCAAGATTTGCTCCTTTCTTAGAATATATTCTGAGTTCTCAGTTCTTTAGAATATATTCCCGTCCTAACGATCCGTAAGTGCTGTAGCAAACAGGTATTATTGTAATAAGCTCGGGCTGCACATCCACTGCTGTTATCTGCTTACAAATATTTAAATTGATAAAAAGCCCAGAGATCCTGTATCCATATTGATTTACCTTTGACCTGCTGCAAAGTGAAACAGTTTGCAAACCACTGTCCTATTGCCTCTGTTCCCCACACTGCACAGAACAGGAGCAGAAATAGCTTTGTGTGTTCTTTTAAGCATTCTTGCACTCTACTTAAACTTTCAATCCTAGGACATAACGCTGATGTTACTGATGATGATTCTTGTAAAGGATTTATATATGCCTCAATTTCAAACAATTGTTAGAAGCAATAGACTAAAACATACAAGAGATTAGAAGCAATTCCTCTTACTTCAAAGCATATATTCATTCCAAGTATGTCAGAAAAAAAAAAAAATCATCTATAGCAAAGATAGAAGTTGCCAAAACTGTAATGAATTTCAGCTGTGGTCAGGAAAAATATAATCAGTTGAACATAACAGAAAACAGTGTCTCTTCAGGAGATGAAACTACAGGAACATATGAACTTTAGAAAAGGAGCTGCACAGTTAGGCTTGGTCCTCTGAAGATAATGAGAATAAGAATCTCATCAAAAGTATTATGATGGAACAGAAGAAAAATTGGACTTGATGTGGATTGCAGACAGAAGAGATGATTTGAGCTCAGAAACAAAGAAAAGACCGCTCAGCAGCAAGATGTTTTAAAGAAGGGCAAATTGAATTTATCAGTAGCATGAAGATAATCATGTAAGAGACTATTTTTATAATATAAATCAAGATATTTTTCTTGTGGGTAATTAGAATGTCAGAGGCAAAATACAGCTAAATGGTTTCAGTTTACTTTTCTCTTATTTTCCTCCTATATTCACTTTGAATGCATTTCTTTTCTATACCACACAGGGAAAAAAAAAAAAAAAAACCAACAAACAACAAAAAGGTAGGTATATTTCTGTTTCTAGGCATGTTGTATGCTACGTGCCTGCTTCAGTGAGGTCAAGGTAGAACACAGGCATCAAATAACATAGAGGAAAATAGAATTTTTAAGAATTTTTTGTTTGCAAGAAATTTTTTATTTGCAAGAAAGCCCACCACATCACTTAAGGGAAGGGTATAAACTGGTTATGCAAGTTTCCTGGTGTAATCACTCAGATCAGTATTATGATCTTGCTCTGCTCGTCTGGAACAAACCTCTTGCATCACTCTTTGGTTTTCCCTTTTGTCAACAGATACCTTAGTCACTTCCTCTCCATAGAGTCCACAAGTTAAAATCCTATTCCAGTGCCTTTAAGGGATTTGTCTTTATTAACAATAAAAATAAGATAAACTTCAGCTCAAAAATTCTGCTGATGCTGTTTCATTTCATTGACCCTGTTGCTAAGATGACAACTTTGGGACTTTTGAGCCCACACTAGATTCTATCTTCTCAGGCAGCTACTTCCCCCTCTTACATCCAGAAGTTGTGAGTCATCTGCCTCACTGTGCCAACAAACGTCTCTTAGCCTTTTTCAGGCCTGAGAGAATAACAGCAGAAGGAGATGTTCAGGCAGATTCCAATAACCTTTAAAATCAGAAAAACTGTGTGGGACAAAATTTGATCTTAAAGGTCTTTCAGAAAACATGTTAGAAAGTAAATGCTAATTAATATCTCATTTCAGATAGCATGTCATACTGAAACACTATCTAGTATCTAGCAAGGAGAACTTTTCAACTCGGTCGAAACCAAGCAAAAGAGAGTGAGGGTTCTTAAGCATTGGTAGCAGTGATTTGTTCTTGCACACTGAAATTTCATTATAATTTTTCATTCAGAGTGTAATCTTGCACTCCTCTTCTATAAATAAAGTTAAATCACTCACCCTGCAGAATCTGTAAAGCCAAATTAAGGCTTTAAATAGCATATGCATTTTAAATTTCCTGAAGTGGCATTATCCTAACTTGCAGAAGTTTAGAACATTTCTCATAACCATGTCACTGCTGTTGCAGGAAGCCAGAGACTCCTTGAGCTGTTCTGTGTGCAGCCAGTTGAGGGCTCTCAAAAGCATCACAGGCAGGTCCTTTATCAGACAACCTGACTGTCAGGACATCTGGACAGATGGGAAGTAGCAGAATGCTGGATAGATGTTTCCAGTCTGCACAGGAAAAGAGTTTTTTCCCACCTAACAGAAGGCAGGGAAATTTCTATTACCTCACAACATGATACACACCTATGAGAGAAAGAGAATGTTGTCTTCCCACTGAGCATAAAACAGAGCTTCAGAAGAAAATTATATCAAGTAATGGATCCATGGTCTAATCAGCAAGAGAGCTATGATATATTAGTTAAAGGAAGCATATTTAGTTCGAAACTGACCAGCCTATAGAGCTATCCGGCAGAAAGGTATGTTACTCTTTTGAGAAAACATACAAAATGTAATAGCAAGCATGTCAACTTGAGAGGAATATGATAGACTATCATTGTGAAATCTTAGCTGACAATTTGCTTTCTTACATGAGAATATAAGGGATGTCTATCCTGACCACTTCAGTTATCTTATGTAACTGTAAAATGCCTGTGAACTATTTAATGCTGTTTTTATCCCCTTGTTAAAACTGTCACACCAAAACTACTGAACAATCAGAAAGGTTTCTTTTACCACAATCATCATTATGTTCCAGTGATGCCTACGGAATTTTAATCCCTCAAATTCTACAACAACGTCTTTGTCATGGGTGGGACCAATTAAGTAACCTGAACACTGCAGCTGTGTCTATGATGCTCCATAATCTTGTTTTCCTATACCTGTCATTTGGTGTGATTGATGGCATGTCTGCAAATCTGTTATGATATCCAAAGGCAGGAGTGAGAGGCTATGTGCCTCTTGCATTTCAGCTCACAACATTTTCCATTTCAGAACACTTTCATAATATATGAAACAATTTATTTTTTATTGCACTATTGTAATGGAAAATAACTAGGAGGGTTTCTTCTACCTTGGTTCCACCAAAATTCTGGAAGCAAAGTTCTGGCTATCTGGTTTTAAAGAGGCAATAAAGCTCTTTCTTTTCTTGGTCTTTTCCCACACATTCTTTATCTTCCACTTTTTAGTGGATTTATTCCCAGGAAAGCAAAGACACAATTCCTTGCTGTCAAAGAAATCCATAGCAGAAGTTTTGTACTTTTTCACAGTGCTTCATATTGTTTGTATTTTAAGGGCTAAAATACAATTTGATGTTCTACTTAATGTGTTCTGACAATTAATAAAGTAAAAAAAGAAAAAAGTTTAACTGAATTATCTGCAACATTTAAATACAAATGCAAACAATAACAGGTTGTAAGCCTGCAAATGCCTGCAAATTTCATAGCTTTAAATTGGTATTATTAATTGTCCATGTCAAAGTTAAGCACAGGTAGTATTTAAAAACTTTCAGGATAAGGTGTTAAGACTATTGAACATTACAAAACACTTTTTTTTTTCACTTTTTTTTTTTTTTTTTTTTTTCTTTCTTTTTTCTAACAGAGCATTAGACCAAGACTAAAGACACACAGGTTGCTTTTTGTAAGCCAGGGCCCACCTGCATTACCTGGGGAAAATATTTGCATCTACTCTTCAGGTGTCTTACCAATGACATTAGAGTGAGTAAAGGACATTCTTCAGCTTTGACAGGTAAAATAGGTAAAAAATAGATTGCTAAAAAAATCTTTTGGTAGTTTAATTGTACAAGACAAACAAGCATAATAACTTCAGAGTGAAAAGACATTTTTTGCTAACTAAAATTAGGTGGAGAATGCAACTACAAAAAACCTAGGCAACTGGAGCATACATAAATGCTCATTAATGGGAATCCAGTGAGACTGCTTATGTCTAGCTTTCAGCTCTAGGAGGAAATTGCTCAGAGACAAAACCTTCCTTTGGAAAGTTTTTCACCTCACATGCCTTCATTACCATCCCTTGCTGGATGAGCCTCCTGTTCCACAAACACCTCTCTCTAGGATGCCCACTGGCTGGGACAAGATGCGAGCTTTTACACAGGGAAACACCAGGAACATAAATTCTAGACTAAATGTTGGTCAGAACAATCATGATACAAATATCTTGGGTATACCTATTTCAGGCACCTACATTTATCTTCTCATGTATTAGTCATAGAAGACAACTGAACTCCCTAAGGCAATTTTAAGGGAGTTCTAGATGACATTTTATGAATAGTCCTTCTCCCACATAAACTTAAACAAGATTTTAACTTTACTACCTACATTTTAAATAAATTAAATAAAGTATAATGCTAGCATCATAGAGAAGTTATAATATTAACTCATAGTTTAAAGTTTCATTCCAATTAAAAGAACCCTATCAAAACCAGCAAAACTTAAGTATTTGGGAAGGGAAAAGCATTTGGAAGGAGCAAAAAATTTGAAACACATTTCTAAAAATATAAGAACTCATATTTTTTTGGGTCATTTCTGTACTTGTTAATTTATTTTAAGTGAAAATGGTTTCCATTCAATGTTATCTGTATTTTAGGTCCTGTGCACCTGATATTCTTTTTTTACCTGCATATAATGTACACTGTGTTGTCAGTCTGAAAATAACTGCATCATCTTATTTTTGTCATTTATAGAAAATTTCAAAAGTTTGGATTTTTAATTCAGTTTGGAAAAGCAAATCTGTGATTTCTGCTTCAGGAGAGGGCTTCGTATCCATCAGTAAGACCTCCATAAATAGCCTGGTTGGTTAGCTGAACATCAGCAGGAAAACTGCATGAATTCTCAAGCATTTTAGACATGACAATTGTGCTGTAGTCCACAGGATTTTTTTTTTAGATATAAACTGGCTTTTTCTTAGTGAAGTCATGATTTCAACTGGACCTAACAACCTCATAAGCAACCTTTTGTATAAGTATTCTGAGAAGATTTGCACATGTAATACACACAACATATACAGCCTTATATCCACGACAGAAATTTATTTTCAAGCTTTCAAGCTTGGTCCTTGATTTTAGAAAAAAAAACTTGTGAGGTATGGTGAGCCATTTGCTTTGTGTGTTTAAAGAGTTGAATAAAGACGCTATTTCTGGTAAATATTAATTTCAGTATTTTCATTAGAACAACATGGCAACATAATTCAGTTTAAAGGAAATTAACAATTTCCCTACTTGTCTCAAAAAAACCCCCAACAAACTAATACAAGAAGTGAGTTCTGTAATGGCTTGCAGCAAGAAACTACAGCCAGGTTGTTTTAACCACAAAAGACCAAAAATACAAGAAATGAACACATGAGAGTACCTCAATGCCAGAGGAGTGCTCATACAGGGAACAGCCATGACCAGGACTTTAACAGAGCACATAAAGAGTTACCAAGACCCAGGGCACCCCGTAGCATCCTGAGAAATAGACAGGTGTGGGTAACATGCACACCACAACAATGGCATAGTGCATAAATTCTGCTTCTTTGTTCAACAAACAGTACATGCAGCTACTGAGGTATCTCCAAAGGGAGCCATATCAGCTCCCTTATAGTTCAGTCAGGATTAGCTGGAGCTAATTTCACCATAACTTAGAGTACAAAGATGTGCCATATCACAATGGGCTCTCTGTGAGCCCACAGCCCTCCAGTGCTTTGCAAAGGAACATTGAACTTTTTTTTTTTCCTTGCTAGCATTAACAATCCTTAAGGTTTTTGGAATCATTTTAGTACTGTGATAGATGGAGTCCTCAAATACTTGGGGTAGCATTAAAGAAATTATAAAATCACCCCCGCTTAGGCCCCTCAAAATGTCTCCCTTTGGTTTTCTGACACTGTGACTACTTCCAAAAAAAACCAGACAATGTACAGAGATTGTGCGTGTGGTGTAGGCATAGTGAGTAGTTTTTCATTGTTTCCCTAAGCTCAGTTCGAAGCCCAGGGAACAGCTTACCTTCTCTTTCTGTACTTTTACTGTGTTTTCACAAGAAAGCTCCTTGACAAGTTGTTGAAATTGCCACAAGAGAAGGCAAGTGAAGTGAATCTGCAGAAGTGAAAGTCATCCGACAAGAACTAGGAAAGTGGCCTGTACTCTGGGCCTATACTGCCTCCTGGATAGTGGCTAATGCCCAATGCAGGTGGCTGCAGCAATGGAAGAATTGTCAAGGCAGGGCAAACCAACCTGGGCTGCTGTGTTGTGGCCAGACACTACTGCATGGGTAGAAAACATGACTCTGAAGGGACATGACATAGATGCTCACATGTGCCACTGAAGAACATTGAAACAAACAACAGGTAGATAAAACAAACAACAGGTTGTCAAAATTGAAATAGGTCAGACAGACTTAGACTGGGAGCAGAAGTATGAGCTGTTTATAGCCTGATTGCACCGTGAAACATCGGGACACCTAGAAGGAGACGCCACGCACATACAGATGCGCTTGTGATTGAGGCGTGGATGCTGATTTCATCCAGTGTTTGGGCTACAGTGAGCAGTGCTGGCACAGCATCAGAGCTGTCTCTCCAACATCCCACCTCCCATCAGTAGGCTGGGTATGGGAAAGTCCTGGGAGGGGACACATCTAGCTGACCCAAACTGCCAAGGGGATTCCATGGGGGGCATTTGTTACTTACAAAGTTTGCTGTCCTGAGAAATCACTACACATGCTTCCTCTTCCCAGGCAGTGGACAAATATTGTCTGATGGTGGGGAAATAGTATTTATTTTTTTCCTCTTTGCTTGTGCATGCACTACCCTTTGCTTTTGCTTTAGTAAACTGCCTTGTCTCAAGCTACGAGTTGTCTTCCATTTTATTTTCTTTCCTCCTTTGTATTTCCCCCTGTCCCACTGAGAAGGAGAAATGGTTGAGCAGCTTGGGGGATACTTGGTATCAAGCCAATGTCAATCCAGCATGCATTGTAGGAATACTAATAATTAAATAACATTCTAGTGGCCAGAAAAGATATTCCACCTGATTCAGGGGCAATCTAATGAACTTCAGTGAGGTCAAAGTAGTTGGATTCACTTGGCATAAAATAACTAGGATATAGATGAGTGTTAAAATTTTAGCCCAGAAAAAAATTAGGATATTAAACTATTTTGCAAAAGGATACATATATCTACAGCTACAGTAGGCAAAATACAAAGTACAATCAGTAGCTGGGTGAAGAAGTAATTTTCCTTTATGGTACAGTTATAAAGCAAGTACATTACAGTTGTTGTTAGATCATTAATCATTTTTACTACAGTAGTGCCTAAAACCGTGCAAAAGATGAGCCTCGAAGGATTTTGTAGTATGCAGACACACAGCAAAAGACTATAGCTATTCTGGAGAATTTATAGACTAGGCAAACAATATAGGTACCTGAGGAGAAAGTGATGCAAAAAATGAGCAGTGTGAACAATGCAATCACAGAAAATGTTAGGTTTGCGATGGGAATGAGCACACAAGATGCTGAGAAGGGATGAAGGGGAATAAGGGGGCACTAAGAAAAGGACAGATCAAGCAGAAAAGATAAAGAAATGTAGGTGAGCAGGACCAGGATGGACATACCTGGGACAGAAGTGAAGTAAAACTGAGGTGAAGGGTGTTGGTAGAGATTCAGAGCAGACATTCACTACGTAAAGGGGCAGAGGGAAGTCTGTCATAAGTGCAGAGATAGCTGAAGACTGTAGGTAGCCTGCAACAACAGCTGGGAGGACTCTCTGGACTCTCTATTTTCCCACACAGTTGCCCTGGAGCTGGTTGCCCTCAGTAGGTCTAGAGGTATTTGGAAACAGGTTTTTCTGGATGTATCTGAGACAGATGATACCACTGATATGTTCTTGTATATGCTCTTACATAATTGTGTTTACATATGTGGTGTTACCACACCACAGAAAATCATTTATTTCCCATTTTGGACCACAGAACTATAAAAATAAAGTACATATGACGCCTGCCTTAAAAATTATACTAGCTGTCACTCTTTGATTGAAACAAATCAGCTTTGTAATCAAAACAAAGTGAAATTAGGGACTTCACTCTTGAACAGATATTACCAGTATATCTCAAAGAATCAGGATAAGTGTCAGTCATAATACAGTTTTGCTCTTCAGTATTTACTGATATATTTTCTTTGCCCTAAGCACAGACTGAGGAGGCAGTGAAAAGCAGACTGAACATAAAATCTTTTCAGCAAACAGCAATTACAACTGACAGTGAAAAATTAACAAGAACATTGGAGATAGTGCAGGTCATTTTTTCTTTCTCCTTGGTGTCACCAGATGAGTTACATGTCTCACAGCAGAGAAGCAAAAGGGCATTACATATAATACTGCATGCAAATTCATGGTAAATCACACATGGATACAATTTCCTAGGAAAAAGCCTGTTCCTGTGATCAGCTCCATAAAGGGAAGTCTCTGATTCCACAGAAGTCCGTGGAACTCCTCTGGTGGGGTATTTGGTCTGGAAGAGTCTGGTTTCATGACCTCCATGAAAAATTATTTTAAAGGTGTTCTTTATCTACTGAGCAGGGACTCAGCCTAGAAATAGTGACTATTAAGGCCTCTTGGTTAAAGCAGACCAAGAGATGTTCCTAGAGCAATCCTTTCATAAAGGAGTATAAGATCAACAAATCATATGGATAAGGGATGTGTTTGCACACATGTATAGGGAGGAGTTAATTTTATCTCTGTAGTTAAAATTGAGAAAACATAAGAAAAAACCACATTCCATTCTGGTGGCAGTGTTGTAAAAGAAATAGAAAATTAAGAGTAGCTGCAGAATACAGAATTAAAAAAAAAAAAATCTGTACTTTCCCAACCTTACTGAGAAGAAAAGAGATCCATAATCTATTTAGAATATATATTCTATCAAAAAGAGAAAATACTAAAGCAATCTTCATTCTATCAGCACTGGAGTTAGTGGCCTGGAGCTGAAATAAATGTCTGGAAACAAGCGAAATGCACACATTGTCACGGAGCATGGTCATCCACTACAAAATCCATCAAAATAAGCAACCGATCCTCTGTCAATTGATGTCTTATTCATCATTCAGAAGGTCATTCTTTAATTTAAAGCATTTTAGATCAGCACAAGAATAACTTGGTGAAATCTAATGATTTCTAGATGTCCTAATATTTTCTGAACAAAAATATCTGCTAGGTAAAAAAACAAAACAAAGAAAGATATGGATGTACATCAGGAGTTACTTCTCCCACAGCTGAGGAACTTTTGGCTTTCTTGCAGCAATCTCACTGATACTTCCCAGCTTCTCACTGACCTTCCCTTTCAGTTCATCCTCTACCATTTTTTGTTTTTCTTTTAGCTTCTTTAAGGAAACTTCTTCTAATACGACTGGCAAACAACTATTTAACAACCTCAACAAACTGTAGCTGAAGCTGAGGAGTCTTTTCTGATTGCAATTTCTACCATTCATTTAACTGTTTTGGTAGAATGTATTCCTCCTATGTGGATAGCAAGAGTGTTTCTTTCTCTACCCCCTTATTCTTTGTTAACAATAGCTTCATGACCATCTTCAAATTTACCTTTTTCTATTGAGGCAGAGTGCAAAGTCAAGCTGAACAAAGAAACACTGCAGAGTTATGAAATACATTTTATTTTCTGAATTCAGCGCCAGCTTCTGTGTGTTTGTAATCACAGCAAATTGCTATCAAACTAAATGTTAAAGGTTTTCAGACAAAGAAAGATAGGCAGTGAAGCTACTTAGGAGCACTCAAGCAAATAGTAAATGCAATCAAGCAGCCTACCCAGGAAAAACTCCTTGGTCCTGTCCAGTTCACGACACAATTGCCAAGGTGGACAAGGGATAATTGCCAAGGGATAATACAAGGAACCTGAAAGCAGGAAAGGTCTTTTCTGCTTATTAGATATGGAACTAATAAACATGGGAGAAAACTTCATCTCTTTCTTACCAGCTTTTAGGAGTAAGTCACATGCACAAAGTCCTATTGTTGTGTGACCTTCTGCTGCTTTTGAAGGTTAAGTAATAAGTAATGAATTATGAATAATTCATAATTAATGAATAAGTAATGATCGTTTTCAGAGTGACTGGGATTGACTTGCTGATAGCAGTGTTTCGGAAAGAAAAAGATTGCAGTGAAAACAGGATCATCCTGTTCAAAGAACACGAAGAAAAGATAGATGGATAAAGACTCTACATAAAACTCTTAACAGAGAGGTGGAGGAAACCAGGTTTATCTCTAGGAACTGCCTTAGGAGCACCTCCATGGGAATAGGGGATTAGATATAATTTCAACCTCCAAACTAAAAAGTAAGTTCTTAAGCATGAAGGAAGAGAAACTCTGTTCCTGTTTTCTTGGAGAGCCTTCAAGAAAGGGAGCTTGCTAAGAATAGATGCAGGGAGTGCTGAACAGAGGCAGGTCCCAGTGTGCCAGCAGTGTGTAAGTCTGTGTAGGCCTAGCAATGCCTCAGGCTGGCTACACATGAATGGTATTCAACATCACTGTTTACAGGTTTTGTAATTCTGCAGTGCTCATCTCCAAAAACAACACTTCAGAGATGATTGACTGCTTTGTACCAATGGTGTAAGGCTAAAGGAACTGCCACTAAACAAATTTCCTCTTCAAGATCACGGAACTAGCATAAGCATTCCTAGGTCAGACAAACGAGAAAGACATTATCAATGTAAAATATTTCCTTTTCCTTCCCTGTTCTCTTTCCATTAATTTCTCCTACTCCAATAGTTCTCCTGTATCCCTAGCTCCTGTATTGTGCTCCCTATTACAGCTCTGATGATGTCCACAACCCTTCTTCTGCAATAATCACCTGAATTTTTCATTTAGTTGAAGGCACATTACCTTTACCCCTCCAATGGACTGAGATACATTGCTTATTTCACAGACAAGCAGAATGCACTTATGTTCTGGCTAGAAAGTGCTTACACCTATTGGAAGGAGTGCTTCTCTGGCCAGGCTTTGAATGAGACTCAGGACAAACCCTGTGGCCACTCCATCGATGAACTTTACATCACATCAGTGGCCCAAGAAGCACTCTGCTCCTCACTGCAGGAGAGCGAACAACAGGCACAGGCATGAGTTTCATCTAGCAAAAAAAAATTCAAGTCTTCATTTCTGTAACAGGCATTAGGAAAAGTCCTGGGACAGAATGTAAGCTGAAACCATACCTGATTTACTCCCTGTAGTAGATCTGTTTGTGTGAAAGAGTTAGGATTTTGAAACACAAATTGGTGTGAGTCAGGAAAGAAATTCTACAAACTCATGTAACTATATGCGTATTTACTTATCTTACTAACAGTCTTTCCCAGTATCATGTAAACATGTAGTTATGAAGCTTTGTCTGAACAGCACCACATTGAGGCTGGAGATATTTTGCCCTCTTTGCAGTTCCTCTGCTGCTGAATTCACTTTCCCTAATTTTTCCATGTGCTGAATGTCACCAGGATGTCCACTGCGTAGTTTGACAAGCAAGTCACTCTGCAGTAGACTCTAGGAAAAATCCAGAGTCTCACATTTGATTTGATAGACCTAAACAACATGAACTCGTGACATATGAAAAATGACAAATAGGCCATGTAGCTAACTGTGAAACAAACTCTGCTGAGTATAGTTTCAGCAAAAATCTGCCATGTTTAAAAAAGGTTATGTGCTGAGTTTATTTATACTTCTTTTAGAGAAAAACATGCTTAGTCCGACTTCTAAATT